>PITA01000958.1:0-65892 GCA_004023965.1 Spilogale gracilis
TTTAAAAATGTTTTTAAAAAATATTTTATTTTTTTGAAAGACAGAGAGAGTGACAGAGAGCACGAGGCAAGAAGATTAGAGGGAGAAACAGACTCCCTGCGGAGCTGAGAAGTCTGATGTGGGACTCAATCCCAGGACCACAGGATCTTGACCTGAGCTGAAGGCAGTCGCTTAACCAACTGAGCCACCCAGGTGCCCTTTAATATTTCTGAGACGAAAGAGTAACAATTTGAATACAAATGGATTCGTGGTCAACATAAATCATAGATGCTTCTACACCTCTCCAAATAGTTCAGTCTAAGAAGAATTCTCCCAAAGGAGACCAGCAGGGTTGTTTGGGATTCCACTGAATGATAGGAAGGTGTAGGTCTTCCCTAATGTCATCTGCATTCCCCCCCGGAAGCTTATCAGAGAGGAATCTGATTGGGCTTTCCAGGAAGAGGGTGTGGAATCTGAAATCTTGTTTCTTTCCAAGATCAGAGTGGCTGCCCAGAGGAAATCCCTCACTTTCTGGGATTACGTTCCAGTTTCTAAATGTTTGGAAAACATCAGAGTTGACTAGCAAGATGGAGAGGTAAAGAAAAAATGAAGAGGATCTGAACCATGAAGGATTCCGCTAGCTGATCTGGGCCCCGTGCCTGGCTTGAAAGGCAATTGCTTTATTACTTGGCACAATTCCCATTACATGTCACTCCTTATAGCTTGCATTTCCTAGTCTTTTCATATACATCAGTTTTGTTAGGCCTTACATTCCTTTCTCCCATTCAGAGACCAAAGACAGACTTTACAGGTCTACAAAAGAAGTTTCCTCCCTGTAGGTAGGAATGAATGGCAAATTCTAGGATTTCTTAAGGGTACCTTGTATGAATTTAGTACTGGTTCCTACTGACTTCTAAGTTGGAAATGTTAGAAATCTCTGATGGCAGCCCAATATCTGTCCAGGTGATTGTTTTTTTCCACTTTAGTTATGCCTATAAAATCAGAATGGCAAACACTGATGGCTTCAATGGTCAGGAAAGGAATTTAAATGAGTGAACAAGCCATTTTAAGATAATAGGAAGGGGTAGAACCTACAATCGATGTCCAGCCTGAAGGAATTTTTAAAAACTCTACAAGCCAAATAAAACAGTAGGTTTTAAATACTCCTGGCACATACCCCTACAAATGTTTTCCTAAACTTTTCCCCCTAAAATACCTACAGTGATTGAGAAGGGGGAAAAAAGATGAAAACCAACAATTACAATGAAAAGCAATACTATCAGTCAAGCTATTAAAAAGAATTTCCACTTACCAGATGGATGGAGCTAGATGGCAGAAAAATGTGCCGTGCCTACCTGAGGCTCTGTAAGAGAATCCTTTTTTTTTTTTTTTTTTTTACTGTTTTTCACTGTCAGTGCACTCTAAAACCTATTCCAAACAGTGTTGAGGGACCATCCTTGTTCCAAGTGGTTACTCTTTGTGGGAAGAAGAGTCTTTATTTGATTCCCCCGAACTGCATCTCTACCAACCAAAGACTACACCTCCTAGAAAGCTCATGGGCAGGAAGTGGAAAGGAGAGTTGTGAAAAGCTCTCCTAAGCCAGGAAGAGCTCCCATATAAGCCCTTCACCTGTTTTGTTGTCAAATAATTGTTTAGTGTCCCTTTATTAAATGTGAGCTCCTCTAGTGTTGAAAGATGATGGTTTGGATAACAAAGCTAAAATAGTGCTTCAGATACATGGACAACCAACGAATATTCATTGAGTGAATGAATGAATGAATGAATGGGATCAAAGGGTGGCAAAGAGAGTTAGTGGAGAGACTTGATGGCATTTTGCAATCAAGCATCACTGAAAGGTCTTGAGCTCAGAAACAATTTAAGAGAACTTGCTGGAGGAGTGGGAAGAGGTTCTGTGTGCCAAGGTCAGTGGGACTTGCCATGAGGCTGAGAGCCTGGCTGACCACAAGTGCATACAGGGCTGCTCTAACAATGTAAATTGCCTGCTAAGGTGCCCAACCATGTACATTTAAATCCTAAAAATGAACATCTTACATAATTAAACAGCAAATTCCATAATGAAGGCTTTTCAGGTCCCCTGGGAAAAATGGGAAAAAAAAGTTTCTTCTCATGAAAGAAGCCAACATAAGTCCAGGGTCCCTGTTCTGTTTCTATTTAGGGAAAGGTACTTATTTTTAATGTGAAGTTCAATGGATTGTGCCATTGTGGATCTAGTAATAGAGAGTCTTTAAACTTGGATTGTACTGCCATTTTCTCACCTGGACTTTTTTTGTGATATTCAGCTCTCCCCTTGCATTAGTGTCTTTATTTGTCATATGGATATCATAGTCTCTACCTCCCCACAGGAATAGTAGGGAAATTAATGAGAATATAATAGGGAAGCACTGGAGTGCTGAGGCATTTAACCCAACAACTCCATTTAAACATTGTGGATTACTTTTGCTGTAGCTCATCATATCATGTATTTTAATGTGGTTATTAACTTGTGACCTAAATAAGGCATATGCTGTTACAAATAGTGAGACAGAATGAAGAATAGCTATTTATTTATCCATGAAATGAGTGGGAAGGTGGGTGACAAGGGGAGAGTGGTTGCTAATGTTCTGTTGGTCTATTTGTCAACATTTCATCCCCTTGTGTTAGCTTCTGGAAGTCTGTCTCCCTTTTGGCTCCCCCCAGAAAACACCTATTGTATGATGTGAGTGCGATTTAGAGAGTTCTCAGACACCCCTAGTCTCTTAGCTGCTTTGTTAACTGAAGCTCGGATTATTTGAACTGTTCTGGATAACATGGGGTTTTTTTGTGTTGTTGTTGTTGTTGTTGTTTTGTTTTGCTTTTTAGAGATTTTATTTATTTATCTGACAGAGAGAAACACAGTGAGAGAGGGAACATGAGAAGAGGGAGTGGGAGAGGGAGAAGCAGGCTTCCTGCCGAGCAGAGAGCCTGATGTGGGGCTCGATCCCAGGACCCTGGGACTATGACCTGAGCCAAAGGCAAATGCTTAACAACTGAGCCACCAGGAACTCCTGGGTTGTTGTTGTTGTTTTTTTAATCCTAAAATTATTGTCTTGTCTCTGTATCTAAATAAAATTTAGGATTTTTTTTTTTTTTAGGTCATGGGCACAACACTGACATTCACTAAAAAGAAAAATTCTTTCACAATGTTAATTCAACTAGAACTAAACCTACCTTCAGGAGAAACAGACCACAATTTCTATCCATGTGCACAATGGAAAAGCCAGAATCCAGTCAAAGTGAAGACATGTAACAGTCAAACAGCTATGACATTATAAAAGGAATAAAAATCATACTTATTAAGTAATTCCATTAGGATTAGCATTAACAGTAATCTGGGCAGGAGTTTTTAATACCCAAATAGTTGGCTCTCTGAAGATGTCAAACACGACCAAGCTTTATATTGTAGGCAGATTTATGGCCATCTCCTGGGCATTAGGACCAAAATTCCTGCTAAAGTATTTATGTGTCATTTTATCAGATCACATTTTTAATTTGCAGCATACTCCCATACTTGACCAGAGTTCAAAAAAGGGCCTTTTGAGTAAATAGTAAATATTTTCATATCTATTTTAAAGCTTTAAGAAATTATTTCATTCATTTCTTTTGAGGGTAATTTAGGAGGAAGCTGAATTTGATTAGCTTGATTAAACCATTCTGAATTACAAAAAGCGTTTATAAATGAAGAGATACTTACGTCATTTAAAAAGTCTCAAGCTGGCAAGGAGATGACATGTAGGGGAAAAGAAAAAGTGCATTATTTTAGCAGATATAATAGTTTTGAAAGAGTAGAAACCTAAGATACCAGATGGAAAGAGAACATCAAATTGTCCTGGCTTTCTTTATAATCGGTCTGCCACATCCTACATTGCAGAAAAGCTAACTCATTATTAGCCAAGTGGAGACTGTTTACCAATAAGCTTTAAAATAAGCTCCATTGTGAGAGGGAAGAGAGATGATGATATCTCTAAATAGGAACTGATCATTGCACACCTGGAAATTTGGCCTTACACACTGATACATCTTGGATGATTGAAGTCTTTTTGAAACTGGGAAAAACCTTCCAACATCTCAAACTTCATTGTAACATCATCTACTTGTGCTGAAACTGTGAACTCATAATCCATCCAAATATCTAAAATAGGAGATGAGGTCTGAATAACTCCATTTTGCATGCCACATATTTCCTAACTCTGTTTGCCATCGATGAGTAAGGTGGTTTGTATTTGACCTAGGCCATGGTCTTATCGGAGCCCCATTTCCATGTCTGTCTAGAATTTTGATTTCAGCATCTGGATTACTAAAATCAGTTCTTCCTTGCAAAAAGAGAGAGAGGGAGAGAGAGAACATAAGGACATAATGAGAACATTATCTCTAAAGATTCAACCTTGCATCAACAAAAATGGCATCAGCAATATCATTTGTATTGTTTCTAACTTCTCTAAAATTTGGTAGCACAAATACTTCTGAATTTAATTAAGAACGTTTTCTCAATGCCTGTTTTTAACAGGTGTCATGATCAGAACTTTCTTAGAAGTTTCAATTCTGCTTCTAAGCTAAACCTATCAAATATCTCTCTATGTTCTTCATTCATTAAAGGTTATTTAAGTGCCCTACTTTATGTATGCCAGACACTGTTACAAGGCCTGAGGACTGAGCGGTGATCGAGTCAAAGTCCTTGCTCCGAGAAACGTATATTCTAACACTGGAAATAGGCAATAAACAAATAAGCCAACAAATAGAGAACGCACGGCGTGTAACGATGCCGGCAGTGCTAAGTGGAATGAAGACAAATAGGCAGTGATAGGAAGGGAAGGGGTTGGCTATTTTAGAACAATCAGGAAAGGCTGCCAGAGGAGGTAACATTTGGGCAGAAACCTAACGAAATGAGGGAAGGAGTCATGGAAGATGTAGGCCAGAATGTTCCAGACAAAGGGAAAAGCAATTATAAAGGTCCTGGAATGGAACCTCACTTGGCATCATAATGGAAAAGCAAAAAAAGGCCAAGGTAGCTGGAGCACAAGGAAGAAAGAGGATATCGGTGGGCAACGAGATCAGAGAGGCATCCAGGCACGAAGTCATGCGGGGCCTCGAGCTCACGGTGAGGAATCTAGATTTTATTCAGTGTCGTGACCAATCCTGGATGCATCCCACACAGAAGGCCACGGCCTGAATTACATTAAAACACTCACCGGACGAGGAGAGCAGCTGAGGCTATTGCAGAGATCAGACAAAAGATGGAGGTGGCTTGAACCAAGGTGGCTGCAGGGAGACAGCGACAAGTGGTCCAAGGTGGGGTCTATTTTGATGGCAGAACCTATAGGATCTGCTAATGTACTGTCTGTGCAGCCTGAGGGACGGAGAGATATCAAGGATCATTCTAGTTTTTAGGCCTGAGCATCTTACTGAGAGGAGGGAAGGAAAATGCAGAATCGTGGAAAGAAGTCTAAAGTTCTTTCTGGATATGAGAAGTATGAGATTCTTCCTCCCCATTGATGAGAGAAGTAAACTTGGCAGTTGGTGTATGTGTTTTCTATTGCGTTTTCTAACAAATTACTACAAATTTAGCAGCTGAAAACAACATCCATTTATTATCTCCCAGTTTCTGTAAGTCAGAATTCGAATGATGGGATAGTGGGGCCATTTGCTCAGGATCTCAACCAGGATGAAATAAAGGTGAATCACGGCCAGGGCTGTGATTCTCATCTGAGGCTTGGGATCCTCTTCCAAGCTCACTGGTTGTTGGCAGAATTCATTTCCTTGCAGCTGTATTACTGAGGTCCTCGTCTTCTTGCTGGCTGTCGGACAGGGATTGCTCTGCGCAGCTGGTGGCTGCTTTCGGCTCCTGGCTGTGTAGCTCCCATGGGTGGTTCATGCCTTTGCTGTGTGCTGTTTTCAAGGCCAGCGAGAGTGTCTCTCTGATGCCCCACCTTCTTTTAAAGGTCACCTGATTAGGTCTGACCCAGTCAAGAGTCAAGATAAGCTCCCTTTTGATCATTTCAAAGTCAACTCATTAGTATCCTAATAATAGGAGTGATATAATATCACATTCACAGGATCCACCCATGTGGGGAGAGGGGAGGTATGCAGCAGTATATACCAAGAGACAGGAATCTTAGAGGTCATCTTAGAATCCTGCCTACAGGGGCACCTGGGTGGCTCAGAGGGTTAAGCCTCTGCCTTCGGCTCAGGTCATGATCCCAGGATCCTGGGATCAAGCCCCATGTCAGGCTCTCTGCTTAGCAGGGAGCCTGCTTCCAGGAATAAGGGGAAAAAAAAGAATCCTGCCTACACAGTTGAATCTATGATGGTTGTATGAGTTTGGGGCTGAGAGGCAGTTCAGGGCTGTTGAAGCTGAGGGACCGGATGAAATCATGTGTGGAGAGATTGTGGACGAGGAAAAAAAATGATATTACTACAAAAAATAACTATCTAGTATTAGCCACGAGCCTTCTATGATCGAGACACCATTCTAGGTGCTTTACACATATTACTCATTTAACTCTCACAGCAATGCTTTGAGGTACCTGCAATCCTCATTTCACAAATAAGGATACTGAAGCAAGGCACTGAGAGGTTAATGTACCTGTCCAAACTCATGCTGCTATTTAAGTAGTAGGGCTAGTTCCAGAATCTACACACCTAATCTACACACCTATTCAGTACTGCATCTTCTGTCAGAAGAGATGGGGAACCAAACTGAGACCCAAAGCTCCAACCTTTACATCCAGAAGTAAGAGGGCCTAGCAAAGGAGATCGTGAAAGAGCGGCCCTTAAGATAAAAGGTTAATTCAAAAGCACGCAGACTCCGAAAAGCCAAATGTAGAAAGCATCATGAGAAGAAAAGAATAATCAGCTGGGTCATATATTAATATCGGGGGAACAAATATCCCAGGTTCTCATTCATAAAGGCGTACCAAAATGATTTCATCATCATCAACTCATTCACTCAGCAAATATGTATTTGTTTACTATGTGCCTATGAGGACAGCAGGGATCAAGATGGTCAGTCAAGTCCTCTCCTTGTGGAGTTTATAGTGTAAAAGGGGGAAGGAGATGGCCAAGAATATGTAAACAAATGCTTAAATTACGGCATTTCATGAGTATTGGGGCAAAAATAAAACTGAGTTCTGCATTAGAGATAATTAAGATTGACTCCATACAATAGTTTCTTCATTCTTTGTCTTAGTCAGCGAGGGCCGTCACAAGGTATCACGGACTGGTGGCCATGAACAATAAGGATTTACCCTCTCTCAGCTCTGGAACTGGAAATTCATGATCAAGATGCCCTTGGGATTGGTTCGTTCGTTCGTTCATTCGTTCGTTCGTTCGTTCCTTCCTTTCTTTCTTTCTTTAAAGATTTTATTAATTTGACAGAGAGGAACACAGCCAGAGAGGGAACACAAGCAGGGGGAGTGAGAGAGGGAGAAGCAGGCTTCCCGCCGAGCAGGGAGCCCGATGTGGGACTTGATCCCCGTTCTCCGGGATCATGACCTGAGCTGAAGGCAGTCGCTTAACCAACTGAGCTACCCAGGCGCCCTCGGGATTGGTTTCTGATGAGACTTTTCTTCCTGGCTTATAGATGGCTATCTTCTTGCTGTGTCTTCATAGTCTCTCTTCTATGTGTGTGCATGAGGACAGAAAAAGAGCTCTGGTATTTTTTTTTCTTCTAATAAGGAAACCAGTATATCAGATTAGGTCCCCACATTTACAAATTTATTTAACCTTAATGACTCCTTAAAGACTTTATCACCAAATACAGTCATCTTGTATGTGACTGTATGAACACCCTCAACACAGGAATTTGGGGATGGGGAATACAATTCAGCCTATAACATTTTTTGACCTCTGAAAGAACTTTATAACATGGGTGGGAGGAGAAAAAATAAGTCCTTTTACAGGAACATTACAGAAAATAGTGAAAACACAGAGACCCAGTTCTCCTATAATATTAAAGGATATGGTTGGTTAAAATAACTAATTCTTTAAAATATAAAATCTTACTACTTGATATTCATTGGAGAATTTGTGAATATATGAATCTGAATAAGCAAGTTACTGGGGGTTTTTTCCAAGTTTTATTTTAAAAGAATGGAACATATCTACATTTATTTCTATATACTTACCCAGAAGTTACATGTATTTGTTTTCCATACCATAGTAGGCAATTTTTAGATTAAAAAATCATAGGGCTTTCCATGTTCTCAGGTTCTCTTAAATAGTTAATCCTCCTCCCTGGCCTTTAGATGGCCAACTCTAAGCCACGTGAGTCTAAGACCCAGTCATTACAGGATAAGGTAGCAAGCCAAAGACAAATAACCGAAAGCTAGTCAGACACACATGAGGTCATCTGTGAAAGGCTGAGCTGGTCTAATCTCATTCCCTCTTGTAGGAATTAGAAATGAGTTATGGGAATTGAAGTTCACAGACAGCATAGGGACTATGAAACAGAATTAAGGGTGACAGGTGTTATGCTAAGTTGTTCTGAGAAATTCATAACCATAAGTATGTAGATCTATGAGTCAGAGAAATTGCATTGAGAAGGTAAGGAGGCAAAGTCAGAAGCAAGATGAAACTGATGCAGTGTAGGGAGAAGCAAACGTTCAGGTCACAAGGAAAGCAGTCAATTCCCCATGTGTCTTAGTGTAATCAGGCATGGTGCCCCTTAACTCAGAGATAAGTAGTATGGAGGGTAGGAATAACAGTCAGGGGGAAAAAAAACGCCTGACTAATTGGTTAGCTAATAACTCTCTTTGCATGCCCTACTGATGGAAGAAGCCAAACTGATTAAAGAAGGAAGGTACCTCACTCTCACTCTGCTTGCCCCTTTCCATGTCTTTGTATGCAAGAAAAAACAGGTCAGGTCAGGCAGACATATACAAACACCCCAAATCTATACTAGTGATTTCTTACTCTAGCATCAAATGATAAACTTACACCTATAGAGAGTTGGAAAAGTAGGAAGAAGTCAGATCTAATGTTCCCATTTTTTCTACAACTGGGGACCCTAGTTCCCGCCTCTCAGGTTATCCCCACATGGCCACTCCTTAAGCAGGGTAGAGAGCTTTTCCCTTGGGCCCTCTTCATAGCCCTTGGTCTTTTTCAGCACTTATCCTTCCCAAGAAGTACACACCTTCTAAGCTGTAGGTCCTGCTTGTCCTCTGTGCTCCATTTGTATTGCTAGAATGGGAATGTTCTTATTTCTGAGGATGGAGAGAAAAGGACAGACATTAAGGCATTCTGTCTCAGAATGAGATATCTAAAGAAAAACAGGACATTCCACCAAGAGAAGTTAATCTCCTTCCTACATTGTACTAAAAGTCCTTCCTTCTTTCTCAAACTTGAACTAAGTAACAAAGAGCCCTCTTAAGAATATGGCCCAGCAGTAAGAACATAATTATGCTGAGTGAAGAAAAGACCAATCCCCAAAGGTTATATACTATATGATTTTATTATGTATCATTCTTGAAATGATAAAATTATAGAAATAGAAAATAAATTAATTGTTGCCAGGATTAAGAAAGGGGATGGTAGTAAGAGGGAAGTGAATGTAGCTAGAAAAGGGCAACATGAGGAATCCTTGCACTGGTAAAAATATTCTGTATCTTGTCTGTATCATCAGCATCCTCTTTGTGATATTGTACTATAGTTTTTGCAAGAGTTACCATTGGGGAAAATACAGTAAAGTGTATCCATCATGATTATTTTTGTAAGTGTATATGAATGTACAATTATCTGAAAATGAAAAGAAAAAAAAGAATATGGCCACAGACTTGGATTGTGATAGCTTTGCAGATTTATGTGAGCAAACTCCTTCTATTTTCTTTTAGATTAATGGTAAACATTTCTGTTCTCTGCAATTCAAAGAGTCCAACTAAACCAAGGTGTTCAATAATTTTAAAATAAAAATATGTAAATATTATAGATAACATACGAGTGAATGGATGCTATTAATAGATTTTCAGTAGAATTTTCCAAGTATATGAACATTCTGTTTATTAATAATTTTCTTGAAAGGCTTTTTATAACTAACACAAAGTCAATATCCAAATTATCATTAGTTTTGAGTGCAGCATCATCTGAGTTATTGAGATTCTATTGTGTTCTCAAACACCACTCAACTTCTGCTGATATACCCACTATATGTTAAAAGCATTCTTGAACAAGTGAATAACCACATGCAAAAGAAAGAAGCTAGACCCCTATCTCACACCATATACAAAAATTAACTCAAAATGCATTAAAACCTAAACTTAAGAGATGAGACTATACAAATCTTAGAAGAAAACATACATGACCATCGTGACTTTGAATTAGATACCAGTTTTTTAAATATAACAATAAAGCACAGGCAGCCAAAGAAAAAAAAAGATACATTGGACTTCATCAAAATTAGCAACTGATGCACTTCAAATTTCACCATCAAAAGAGTGAAAAGAAAACCCAATAACTGGGAGATAATATTTTAAAATCATTTATCTCATAAAGAACTTATATCCAAAATATATGAAGAACTCTTAAAACTAAACAATAGGGGTGCCTTGATGGCTCAGTCCATAAGCATCTGCCTTTGGCGCAGGTCATGGTCCTGGAGTCCCAAGATTGAGCCTCCCATCACTCTCCCTGCCTGGTCGGAAGCCTGCTTCTCCCTCTCCCACTTCCCCTGCTGGTGCTCCCTCTCTACCTGTGTTTCTCTCTGTCCTATAAATAAATAAAATCTTTAAAAACAAACCAAAAAGTAATCAATAAAAGGAAAAATAACCCAATTTAAAAATGGGCAAAAATGGTGGTGCCTGGGTGGCTCAGTTGGTTAAGCAATTGTTTTCAGCTCAGGTCATGATCCCGGAGATCCGGGATCGAGCCCCACATTGGGTGCCCTGCTCGGTGGGAAGCCTGCTTCTCCCTCTCTCACTCCCCCTGCCTGTGTTCCCTCTCTAGATGTGTTTCTCTCTGTCAAATAAAAAAAATCTTAAAAAAAAATGGGCAAAAAGTTTGAATACACATCCCTCCAAAGAGGATATACAAATAGCCAATAAGTACAAAAAAAGATGTTCAACATCACTAGTCACCAGGGAAATGCAAATCAACCACACTGAAATGCCATTTTATATACAGTAGGGTGGCTTTTATAAAAAAGACAGATAATACCAAGTATTGGTGAGAATGGGGAAAAACTTGAATCTTCATATACTATCTGATTGTAAAATGGTATAGTCACTTTGGAAGGCAGTTTGGCACTTCCTCCAAAAGTTAAAGAGAGAGAGCTACCATTTGATCTAATAATTACTTGAATTATGGTATATACTCAAGAGAACTGAAAATACATGTCCACACAAAAACTTGTTCATGAATATTTATAGCAGCATTATTCATAATGGCCACAAAGTAGAAACAACCAAAATGTCCATGAACTGATGAATGGATATATCCATAAGTGGTACATTATTCAGCCATAAAAAGGTATGAAATAATGATTCATGGTACAGCATGCATAAACCTTGAAAACGTTATGCTAACTGGGAGGAACATGATACAAAAAAACTCATATGTCATATGATTCTAATTATATAAAATATCCAGAAGAGCAAATTCACAGAGACAGAAAGTAAACTAGTGGCTGCTAGGACCTAAAGGGAGGTGGGTTTGGAAAACAAACACTAACGGGTATAGGACTTCTTTTTGAGATGATGAAAATGCTCTAAATTTGGAGAGTACTGACAGTTGCACAACATTGTAAATATACTCAGAAGCACTGAATTGTATATTTTTATAAGGTCAGTTTTATTATATGTGAATAACATTTCAATAACGCTATTTTTAAAGCTATTTAGAAATCATAATGGGTTGACATAATTGTTCAGCCATATTAAAATATTACATGACCTTTTATTACTCATTAGGTTATTCAAAAATCAGGAATTAAGAGCCTGCTATTTATTAGGCAATCTTCTAGTTACTGGGAACAAAGACTTGAACATGATAAAGTGCCCTAAGGAAAAAACACATTAGTCAGGCTAACAGAAACATTGACATATAGTTACAATAGTATATGATATGTACCATAAACCATAATAATCACATGTACAGAATACTGTCTAAGATTCTAAATAACCTATGACAAAAGAGTACCTTGCCTTACTCTTTGGAGATCAAGCAGTCAAGTGTTAGGAAATTATAGAGACAAAAGAGAAACAGGAAGCCAAGAAGACTGATTTTCACAGATACTCATGGTGGTGGTGAGGATTTCATGCAAACTGCTGGTTTTAGGCCAAATAAGCATTTTGGCTACTTATTTTTGCTTATAGAATAGTATAGCTTGTCAGGCTTCACTTTCAGTCTTGATTTAAATTCATATTTTTTCATCAAGACCCATGATTTCCTTAAAATCATCATATCTAGTAGCTGATGGAATTGGTGTAACATTTCCACCAAAGCAGCTTAGATATGTGTCTATTGGGTTTTTTAAATATTTTTAAATTTTTATTTATTTATTTAAGGGAGAGAGAGCAAGCACTGGGGGAGGGTCAGAGGGAGAGAGAGAGAATCCCAAGCAGACTCCCCGCTGAGCAGGAGCCTGACCTGAGTGAGAGGAGGGAGGGTGGTATTTGATTCCAAGACCCAGAGATCATGACCTGGGCATAAATAGAGTTGGTTGCTTATTTAATCTACTGAGCCACCCAGGTGCCCCTAATTGGTTTTATTGAAGGCAACAACAGTTATTTACCAAAAACTCCTACAACGCTCATCTGCTTATCATCATCCATCTAGGAATTCCAGCCATACTATTAAATCAGTAAGATGTACCTGATTTTCACTGATTCTTAGAAGGCTGCCTAAATCTGAGTTGAGTTCGAGAGAAATCAATGAATTGACCACAGTGTTTTTAACTGGGGAAGCAGACTATTCTGGTATAAGTTGGTTGTATATGTTCTCAGAAGAACACTGACAATCAACAAATATCTGCCACTAAAAATTACTCTGAAGTGGCTGGCCACTTTAACTATAGTCATTTCCCCATTTATTTAGGCTTAGAAACATTTCCAAAGATTTAAACCATTTCCTGTGCTTCATGGTATGGCTTCCCACACCCGAATGACTTTACATCATCGAATGAGAATGCACAATGGGGAATGGTCAGAATCTAACGAAGAACAGTTTTATTTCAGCACAGTTGTATGGGTAGCTATTTTTTCCTCCCTCCTCCCTTTATTTCATGAACTAAAAGTGCAGCCCTTAGATGACCATGTTGCCAGGAGATTCACTGCTGACAAAGCAGTGAGGCATCCAGGTAAGGAAATGCCGTCTACATTCCCCAGAGCTCAGGCTGGGCTCTCTCCTTACAGGACCATCCCCTTTGCTGCAAGCTGATGGTGTTCCAGCAGCGAAAGTTGCATATATCTGATTCAAAAACAAACACTGGGACATTTCTGGATTAAAGGTCATTAAAATGTGTAATAATTACCTCTTTGTTTATAAAAGTTGTTGGTAATCTTTTCTGGCCCACTTGCCTTGGTCCAAATGATCTTACTAGCGCTCCATGGCTGAAGCTGGCTTTTCTAAGGTACCTTCTTGGCCCATTTTGTCTGTAAGTTTCCTTTTCTCAATTCTGATGCAGAGAAAAAGATGCGGCTCCAACTAATGATCCCTGACGGGACTTAACAACAAAGGATCCTCTTAAGAAAGAAAATGGAGCTGTCACCTGTTTCCGGAAACCCCATTCAAAGATAAGCTGCTCAGCCCAAGGGAGCAGGGCAGTCTCTACACACACACACACACACACACACACACCACAACCACATCAAAATAATTTCATGCACATGATATTAGAAATACAAAAGGAAAAAAAGCCTTCCCGGCACAACTTGCCAGAGCACCTGTAAGCTGGCCCTGTGCCAAGTCAGTGCCGCACATGAGGTCTTATGATGTTACTTACGTTCCATATTCATTCTGTCCTCGTGGGAAAGCACACAAGAGTACTCGCACCAAGACTTTCTCCTGCAACACTCTCCTTCATTACAGAGTTATGTGGCACCGGGTGTGTTAGGGGACACTCTGGGATTTTTTTTTTTTTTGGTTGTCATAACATGTTATTTTATGTATATAAACAGTTCTGGATCAGAATAGAAAATGATCTGAGTAAATTTTTAAAGATTATATTCAAGTGGGGGCACCTAGGTGGCTCACTCAAGCAGCTCAGGTCACGATCTCAGGGTCATGAGATGGAACCTGGATGCTTAAGATTCTCTTTCTCCCTCTTCCTCTGATCCTCACTCCTACTCATGCGTGTACACACACACACACACACACACACACACACACACGGTCTCTCTAAAAAACAGTTATATTCAAGTGTTGTCTTCTCATCTTTTTGGTTAAGATGAAGATTTCATAGGGTACTAAATTATCATTTTTAATTATTTATTTCTTAAGTGTTTATTTTAATCACCCCGTGCTTATCACAAGCACATTCCTTAATCCCCACCACCTATCTCACCCGTCCCCCTAACCTCCTCCCCTCTGGTAAGCATCAGTTTGTTCTCTAGAGTTAAGAGCCTGTTTCTTGGTTTGCCTCTCTCTCCTTCTGTTTGGTTCCCCCCCATTTGTTCATATGTTTTGTTTCTTAAATTCAGCATATGAGTGAAATCAAATAGCATTTCTCTTTCTCTGACTTACTTCACTTAGCATTATACTCTCTAGCTCTATCCATGTCATTGCAAATGGCAAGATTTTATTCTTTTTTATGTTTGAATAATATTCCATTATGTGTGTGTGTGTGTGTGTGTGTGTGTGTGTGTGTATCTCACCTCTTCTTTATCCATTCATCAATCAATGGACACTTGGGCTGTTTCCATATCTTGGCTATTATAAATAATGCTGTTACAAATTTAGGAGCACATGTATCCCTTTAATTACTATTTTTGTGTTCTTTGGGTAAATATCCAGTAGTGAGATTCCTTGGTCACCACATAGTTCTATTTTTAACTTTTTAAGAAAACCTCCATACTGTTTTCCACAGTGGCTGCACCAGTTTGCATTCCCATCAACAGTGCAAGACGGTTCCTTTTTCTCCACAGCCTCACCGACACGTGTTGTTTATTTTAGCCGTTCTGACAGGTATGAAGTGATATTTCAGTGTAGTTTTTATTTGCATTTCCCTGGTGATCTATGACGGTGAGCATCTTTTCATGTGTCTGTTGGCCATCTGTATGTCTTCTTTGGAGAAATATCTATTCATGTCTTCTGCCCATTTTTTAACTGGATCATTTGTTTTTTGGATGTTGGGCTGTATAAGTTCTTTATATATTTTGAATACTAATTCTTTATCAGATATGTCTTTTGTGAATAACTTCTCCAATTCCATAGTTTACCTTTTAGTTTTGTTGATCATTTCCTTTACTGTGTGGGACCTTTATATATTGATGTAGTCCCCATAGTTCACTTTTGGTTTTGTTTCTCTTGCCTTAAGAGACCTACCTAGAAATGTTGTTACAGCGAATGTCAAAAAGTTATTGCCTATGTTCTCTTGCATGATTTTATAGCTTCAGGTTTCACATTTAGGTCTTTCATCCATTTTTCATTTATTTTTGCGTATGGTGTTAGAAAGTGGTCCAGTTTCATTCTTTTGCGTGTAGCTGTCCAGTGTTCCCAACATCATTTGTTGAGGAAATGGTCTTTTTTTCCATTAGATATGCTTTCCTGATTTGTTGAAGATTAATTGATCACGTGATTGTAGGTTTATTTCTGGATTTTCTATTTTGTTTTATTAAACTATGTGTTTCTCTTTGTGCCAGTACCATACTGTTCTGATTATTGTAGCTTTGTAATATAACTTGAAGTCCAGAACTGTGATGCCTGAGTTACGGTTTTTTTTTAGGTCCAAGCTTTTATCTTAGAAACTGTTTCCTCAATAAATATATGGTATCATATTCAAGTAGCTATAGGTTATTAGTAAAATAATTATACTCAGCTGTATATTTTAGCCAGCTTGAGTCTTTCTCCCACATTTTCATTTATAGTTAGGAAATCCTTTCAACTTACATGTTCTGTCTTTATTGAGTGTTCATCCCGTTCCCACCTTTGATTTATTAGCCCTACAGACATGAAGCTGAGGTCCTTAGTCAACCCACTTGTCAGGGCAGGTAGTGCTTTCTACATCAGGTCAGTTCTCCTTTCTTTCTGAATAGATTCTTAGAATAAACCATAGATTCCCTAGAACAATCACTGAGGTTTAAAAAGATTAGTGACTCTCCAAGCTATTAACGCAGACAAAATGATAGATTTAGAATACAAATTACAGTACTTCCTGAGAGACTAAAGCAAATTCATTTCAAGGAATATAGGAAAGTACTTTGAAAGAAAAAAGTCAACTTCTGTGGAAAGCAATTGATCACTTCATATTTTCATTACAGATCTGAACAGTTTCTAAGGGCTGCCTTCTAAAATGTCCTTTTAATGTACAATTTCCTTTAAAGCCAAAATGCCAGCCAGAGTCTTATGACTAGTTACAGCAATAGGGCCTTTAACCTCCACCTATACATCTATGTTTGCTGCTAAACTATACAAAGATTGACTATACATTTAACCTTTCTATTTTATTCTTTTCTTTTTTATGTGGCGGTTAAGTTGATCATGAGTTAATCATTTGTCAAAGTTAATTTGGACTCAGGAACAAACATCACCAGGAGATAATGGACTCCAAGAGCCCTGGCCCTGTGACAGGACTTCTGCATGCATTAGCTGGAAGGGATTATGGGCTGTTACCCCAGAGACGGGGGTAATGCCAGGGATGAGGAAATCATATCTGTAGTTGTGTCTGAGAAGACTGACCCATATTAGGCAGAGGGAACAATGCATGGAAGGACAGACACAAAACTGTATATAATATCATCCACAGAAAAGGGAGAAGCAGTTCAGGGACATAAAATGATGTCTAAGAGACTTTTACTTTCTTTGAATGGAATTTATTTCATGCATTATTTATGTAATAAAACAAACAATTAGAGGCTAAATGTATCATCTGGCCTAGGGAAAGCTAATGATAGGCCCAGAAGATCTGTCTTTAAGGACTGCAACGTTTACAACTGAACAGCTAAGCACCGAGCCCGTCAAGCCAGACTGACGGACTCATGTGCCAACTCTGTCACCGACAAGTTACCCAGCCCCTCGGCTTTTCATTTTCTTCAGCTATAAAATGGAGGAAATAATGGTAATCTACATCATGGGGTTACTGTAAGGATTAAATAATATGAAAATTTCAATATGTAAAACCATTAAAATAGTGCTCCTGCATGTTATACTATATTTTTAAACTCTTATTATCGAGAGTTAGCGTCATTTTTATTTTTAACAAGTTCTCATCAGTGTTTCCTTCAGCAAGTAGTATAGGAATTGGAAAGTCCCTACTGTCTATCAAACTCAAACAAACTCAGAGGGATTCTGTCCAAACTGGTGGATGAAGGGAAGAGGAGGGCATCCCAACAACGTCACATAATCAAAGGATGAGTTGCTGAAGTGGATCAAGAGGTTACACGAGATGTCAGCTCTCTTGGATCAAGCCATGTTCTCCAAACCATCACATACTACAGCTTACCTTTGTGCCAGGTTCTAAGCAAGATGCTGAGGGTGTTGAAACAGAACAAACTATTAGCCTCATTTCCTAGAGAACCTACCCTCTATAAACAGAAGCCCAGACGAGGATTCAAATCTATTGCTCGGGTGACCCCACCACAGCCTTATGGCTGTCAATCAAGCCCTGATGCGGTTTTTGCCAGAATGAATGCCTGGTTTATTCTTTATGTCTAAAGAGGAAATGGCCCCTGTCCTTATGAAGCTTATGTTTTACTGACAACAGACAATAAACTGGCCATCAAATTGACCTGATTATAGTTTATGATAAACTATATGAAGGAAATCTATAGACTACTATGATAAAGAATTATGAAACAAGAGGATCCCTTTAGATAAAGCAGCTGAGCAAAGGGTCTCTGAGGAGGCTCCTGTGAAGGAGTGAGGAGCCAGCTATGCAGATGGAAGAGAGTTCCAGTCAAACCAAGGCTCTGACCTCGGTACATCCAGGATAACATGAGAAGGCAGTATGGCGAAAATGGAATAAGCCAAAGGGAAATACAATCATAGAGGTAAGCAGTGGCCGGGTGATGTTGATTCAAAGTGAAGTGCGAGATTCTTTAAGGGTTTTAAGATGCCAACAACAGGAGACAATGACGTTTCTCCACTCTCCCCTCCATTTGTGAGAGTAAAGGAATGGCTAGCTAGGATATTGGTCTGGA
Source organism: Spilogale gracilis (assembly GCA_004023965.1). Lineage (NCBI taxonomy): Eukaryota > Metazoa > Chordata > Mammalia > Carnivora > Mephitidae > Spilogale > Spilogale gracilis. The sequence goes on from PITA01000958.1 coordinate 18,300, forward strand.
GACATGCTAGAGGACAGTGTGTTTCAAGTCAACAAGCCAGCAAAGACAGGCACGTTGCAATTTACAAATAGCTTCCACATGATTTTGTCCTTTGTTCGTAATATAATTTTATTTGACCTGCTAATATTTTAAGGCATCTTTATTAAGCAGAGAAGGAAAAAAAAAGAGAGACTCACAAAAGTTTTGGGGCTTGTTCAAGGTGACCTCGTGAGTATGTGACCAAGTTCGGCATATAAGCCAGATTTTCTGGCTCTTATCTTCCTTCTGCTAAACTAGACCAAGAAGGGTAGGATGGGGTCATGGGATGTCTGCCTCACTAATGTCTGTCTGGAAGACATCAGGGCCAAGGGAGAAGAGAGGCCCATGGTCCTACGTGGAAAACTGAGTGTGGCATATGTAGTGAAGAGAAGGTCTTGCCCTGAATGGAGGGGAAAAAATACAAAAACTGCGGCCCTCCAAGCCTCGCCAAATCCAGCTTGGCCTCGTCTGATCAACTGTGTGATTGCTGACTTGCTGACGTTGCAATAGAGAGCCCCTGTCTGCTGCCCCGCTCACTGCTGGGTGCGTGTCCGTGTTCAACTGGGCTGTGTCTTCTTCAGTCTCTCCCTTGTCATTTTACGTAGAACATGCAAGAATCTGGCGCATTTACCTAAATCAACACCAAATTGCAGGAGTCTGAATGCTGACATGAGATCTCTTTAAAAAAAAAAAAAAAAAAAGGTTCTTTTTAAATGTTCTTCATTCAAGAAAAGTATTAGCAAGCGGTGACTAAGAGGGGCTGCCCATGTGAGGGAGTGTTCAAAACAGTTCAAGAAACTATGCTCCTTTTCCAAATTACACATATCTACTAGTGCTCAGGAGACTTTATTAAAGATTGATGCTTAATAACATCATAGATCTGCAAGGAACCAAGTTTCTGGAATCTTTCCACCACTGCTGCTATGCTGGTTCGTGGTCATGCTGCTTAACCCAGGCCACATTGAAGCACGCTGATAGCTGCCAACTGAAAATTTTCCTAAAGGCTGAATGGAGCACAGCTAGGTTTCCCAAAATACTGATGGGCATCATCAATGGTTTGTAAGTTAGGTTAAGTAAGCTAGGGAGAGGAGGCATGCGGAAGAATAATTTTAATGGATATGGTCTTATCTTAGTTCATACTCAAAAATGCAATTAGTCTATCAAACTTGTGACTTTCACAAACATACTTGCTCAGAGAGAGGTTGAAGCCAATAGCAACATCGTAATTTGCCTTATGATAACCCCCAAATCACAGGTGTGGTGATAGAATGTTACAGTAAAAAGTCATGATGGTGATGTATTGATAGCTAGCTGACAATCAGGAAATAACAAGGTAGCACAAAGAACATTAAATTGAGAATGATTAACATCTGCCTACTGAATTGGTTAAGCAGTAATAATACCGTCCCTCAAGAGAGGGACTATGTCTTCCTTAAAGTTTTATTAGTTTCCCATTGCTGCGCTACCAAATAACGACAGACTTAGTGGCTTAAAGCAACACAAACCTATTATCCTATAGTTCTGGAAATAAGAGTCAGAAATAGATTTTACGAAGTGAAAATCTATTTAGGCAAAGCTCTATTCCTTCTGTTGGCTCTAGGGGAGAATTTGTTCCTTGTCTTTTCCAGCTTCTAGAAGTTGCCTGCATTCCTTTGCTCATGACCATGTCAGTCCAACCTCTGCTTCCCTCATATCTTCCTTTATGACTCTGACTCTCTTACCTTCCTCTTGCACACCTGTGCCTGCATAACCCAGGATAGTCTCTTCATCTCAAGAGCCTGGGCTCAATCACAGCTGCAAAATCTCTGGACATGTAAGGTAGAGGCTGAGGACTAAGATGTGGACATCTTTGGGGGGCCATTTTTCTACCTTCCACAAAAATTGTATTTCTAGTTTGGAACATAGTGCTTGCTGCAAAGCAAGCTCTCAATAGAAGTCTGTTATCTACATTTTATTTTTAAAGATTTTATTTACCCATTTATTTGAGAGAAAGAGAGAGAGAGCACAAGTGGGGAGAGGGAGAGAGACAAGCAGACTCTGTGTTGAGAGTATCCAGTATGGGGTCTGATCCCAGGACCCTGAAATCACAACCCGAGCAGAAATCAAGTGTCAGTCAATCAACTAACTGAGCCACCCAGGAACTCCTGTTAAACACATTTTAAATGATAGTTTTGTAGTTATAGTTGTCTAAGATTTCAAGACTTCATTAACTACTTTTCATGTCTATTCCTTCTGACCAAAATGAAGAGATAAAAACTTGAGAGGTTATATGACATCACTAAATCCAAATGAGTAGTCAACTGTGGAGTCAAGAAACAAGCACAGGTCTGTAATGATCTCAGAGCTTTTGCTTTGTCACTATTCTATTTCATTTAACCTCTCTAAGCTTCATTTCACCCATCAACAAAAACAGAGGAATAGAGTAGATGATCTCTGAGGTCCTTTCCAGTTTGAGGAACTATTCTTTTTATGTCTTTATTTTCTTATCATTTTTTAAATCTTTTTGTACCTTTAGACTTAAAACATGAAACTGGGGCGGCTGTGTGGCTCAGTGGGTTAAAGCCTCTGCCTTCGGCTTAGCTCATGATCTCAGGGTCCTGGGATCGAGGCCCGCATCGGGCTTTCTGCTCAGCAGGGAGCCTGCTTCCTTCTCTCTCTCTCTGCCTGCCTCTCTGCCTCCTTGTGATCTCTCTTCTGTCAATAAATAAATAAAATATTTTAAAAAAACATGAAACTGTAGTTTCCAAGGTCATCTTCAGAGTCAGTAAAGATATCACAGGTGATGACAAGCAAAGATGGAAAAATTATATATTTCCTTTGAAAGCATCTGCTCCAAGCCCTTTCTAACTACTAAAATGTTATTAAAATTCAAAAACAATGATTTGGTTTATATAACACCATATATGCCTTATTTCTACAAATTCCCCTTGCCAAGTTCCAACCTGATGCTCTTTAGTGTGGCAGAACAACTGCCATTACACATTTCATTGAGAAGTACCTACTACAAAGTAGAATACTCGCTAATGCAAGACAAACAATAGAATTTTTAAAATTCTGATTTATGATCCTAATACAAATGCCAAATGCAAAAACCATTAGTTAAAAGGAAACTTTTTGATTGGTAGAATTTATATGATCAGAAAAGTCTGATCATATCTGAATTCAATGTTTAGATATTTAGATCATATCTAAACATTACTCAAAGTTGGAAAGCCATATGTTATTTGTTTCACAATGTAATGCATTAGGAAGTATTACTGCCTAAAAACTTTCACCTGAATCACTGAATCTCTATATCTAACTAGAGTTCTCCAGAAACAGAGACAAGTTAAATGTCAACAGTGAGAAGAAATCCAGAATTTCAAAGTATAACTATCCAGTTTATCTAAGAGATAAATGACACTAAAAAAAGTGGGAATGAGTTATAGAAGATGAGATTTGGATAGACAAAACCCTACATGTAAGACATGAATCTTTTTTAGGTCCCAACTCAAGCAAACTAACTGTAAAAACATTTATTTGAGAAGGTCTACTTCCAACTCTGAAGAAGTAGCAAAGATTTGATTTATGTTCCCCAAATAGATAACTAGAAAACAAGGTGGGGGTGGGGAATGAAACAGCTGCTTTCAGTCATTGGCCAATGGGTACATCAGGATTCTGATCCCTGAGAGATAAGAAACAAAAGAGATGATTCCTACAATCAAGCTTACTTTCTGCCATGCATCCCGTAGTCCCAAGCAGAACATTGCAGACTTACTAAATACAAAAGCAGAGATTCAACTCTGGAAGACTGAGATGATTAGAACCTGAGGGCAAAGTTGTAAGAGTGGAAAAGCAGCTTCAGCAATCTTCACATAGGTACACTGGAGTCTGCTGACATACTAGGATCTGCATCCACAAGGTAAAAATTCAGGCATCTAGCAAACCTGTACCTTAGGAGCTATAGACAGACTAGTTTGCAGAGCTCAGACAGGGCTGGGAGACATTCTATTTCTAACCATACAAGATGATGAGTCTTATTCTCTCACTTCAGGTACTCTGTAGAGACCCAAGAGAGGCTACATCTTAGAAGGGGTTAAAATATTCTTAACATATAGGATACTCTAGAACCACCTTAAGGAAAGTTTTTTAAAAGTCCCATGAGGATCAAAATGAACAGCAAATGAACTAAATACCAGAAGAAAAGCTAACCCACTTTAAAGGATGACAATGAAATCCAGACCCTTGATAATATAATATTCCCAAAGTCCAGCAGTGTAACAAAAAAAAAAATTTTAGACATTCCAAAGAGGAGGAAAATGTACCCAAAACCAAGTTAAAATTTTTCCTATACAAATAGACCAAAAAATGAATGTTTCAGTGACTTGTGAGACATAACAAGTGGCCTAACATATGCATATTTGGAGTCCTAGAGAGGACAGGGGTGACAGGATAAAAATGTTAGAAGGTATAACTGCCAAAATTTTTCTAAATGTGATGAAACACAAAGCTCAATTAACCCAAAGAATGATTTTTGAAAGAAAAATACAAAAATCTCATTAAAGCACACAATAATCAAATTTCTGAAGACACATTGCTTAAGTGGAACTAGGGTAAGAAATAGTTTTCTTGTCCTTTAGCCATGTGAGCCAGAAAACAATGGAACATTTTCTAAGTTCTAAAGGGAGGCTGGGGGCAGGAGAGCCTATCAACAAAAAATTCTAAATCCAGCAAAAATACCTTTCAAGGGGTGCCTGGGTGGCTCAGTTGGTTAAGTGACTGCCTTCGGCTCAGGTCATGACCCCGGAGACCCGGGATGGAGTCCCACATCGGGCTCCCTGCTCGGCGGGAAGCCTGCTTCTCCCTCTCTCACTCCCCCTCCTTGTGTTCCCTCTTTAGCTGTGTTTCTCACTGTCAAATAAATAAAATCTTTTTTTTTTTAACTTTCAAAATGAAAGAAAAATCAAGATTTTTCAGAGAAGCAAAATTACAGCAATAACTTCATTTCAGCATTGCAGGATTTATTAAAGTTCCTTCAGAGCAAGAAAAATGAAAGAGATAAAAACTGGGATCTTCACAAAAGAATGAGGCACACCAGCAATGATAAAAATATAGTTAGATATTTAAAAGTTTTCCATATTTCCTTTATTTAAGAAATAAAGAAATATTACCAACAATGTATTATAGAATAACATATGTATATTTAAAACAAAAATAATTACTATGTATTGTGGGTTTGGAATATGCATGAATAGCCAAATGGGACAGGATGATAGAAATGAATATAGATTGTTGTAAGTTTCTTTCATTATACAAGAAAAGCTATAACATTTTAAATAGAATTTGAAAACTTAAGGAGAAGTGCTGTAACTGAGAGCAACCGCTAAAAGCCAAATCAACAAGGTCTACTTAAATAAGCTTCTAAGCCAATAATGGCCATAAAATGATACCAGGAAAAATTCTCAGTCCCAAAGAAGGAAAGAAAAAAAGGAAAAAAAGGAACAAAGATAAATAAAAACAACAAAATGGTCAACTTAAATCCAACTAGACCAATATTGACCTTAAGTGTGAAGAATGCAAATTATAAGAAAAGCAGAGATTTTCATAATGAATAAAAAACCAAGAAAAAGTATGCATTGTCTACAGACAAGAGATAAATCTTATAAAAGGACAGAAAATGTATGCCACAGAAACATCACTCCTGATCACGACAGCAAACAGCTTATTGTATTTTCTTGTTTTCTTTGTTATATGAGTGCTACTCTGCAATAACTTCTAGGCCAAAATGGGTCAAACAAATGTGCATGTGATGCCTTTTAAACTGAGGAACAGATGGGCACCTGGGTGGCTCAGTTGGTTAAGTGTCCAACTGTTGATTTTGGCCTAGGTTATGATCTCAGAGTTGTGAGATCAAGTTCCGTGTCGGGCTCTGTATAGGCATAGAGTCTGCTTGGGATTCTCTCTCTCCCTCTCCCTCGCCACCCCCTCAAAACAAATAAACAGACAAAAACAGAAAAACAAACTAAGATATTTAGAAAAAAAACAACAGAGGAACAGAGAATGCTAGCTGGTATCAGACTTGAGAGTTTATAAGAGAGATAGGCAGAGGTTTGTATTTGGTCTGGGATAGAATTCAGGCAAAATAGAGCACTTTGATGAAATTCAAAGCAAGGCCCACTGCCTGTTAGGCTGGGTTGCCTCTGAAGCAGTTCAAGTTCTCATTTGTTTATGAAGCATGCATGGTTTCAGGCCTCCTCCTCAGCAACAGAGAGCCTGTCCAAAAAACGTTAACGAAGAATTAGAAAGAGTAGGCCAGGGACATTCTAAACAATGATTTCATACTTTGGGTTTATCCTGGGTTTCCCTGAGTTGCCCAGGTAACCATTTATTGTCAAGTCTTGGCATCTTTTGGGTTAAGTTATAGGGCAAAATCCTATAAAATTAGTGGAGCAGAGCTCTTTTGAGGTCTTTGAGAATATCAAGCAGCCCAAGCCAAGCTTTGGCTCTAGGACTATATCTAGCTCCTCTAAACTCCCAGCCTCTCCACACTCTCTGTGATTACCCTGGAATGAAGAGGCAGTGGAGTAGCAAAGGTTTTACTGAATTTTCAGAATTTATTTCACCACTGGAGACTGGCTAGTATAGAGATGAATAAAAGGAAAAACCCATTTGTGAATTCTGATATTAAGTCATATCACTTTAACAAAAACGATGAGGAAGAAGTTAATCTGGAAATCTTACTTGGGAAGACTAAGATGAGGAGTTTGGCCACCAGGATATTTGTGTCCTTGAGGACATCTAGACAAAGACAGTGAAAGGGACGTCAGCAAAAATACTGATAATCCGAATTCTATCCCTTCTCTTCCCCACTCTGAAGAAGAGTGAGGAAGACTTCTCCTCACAATGATAAAGACCTTTGAACAAAGAAAGAAAGAGTCAACCTTTGCCAGCTCCTGAGGAGTAGGTCCCTGAGAAACAGACTAGCTACACCAGGGCATAGGATTATTGAGACCATCTCAGAATAGAGATGAAACTAGACATGGTAATTATGTATCCCAGGCAGACAGATACTATCTCCAGCCTCTAGGGAAGCTAGCATGAACTCTTTGGTAGCAAGAGAGACATACAGACATAATTTACTAATAAATTTCCAACTTATGTAGTTCTATATCATAAACAAATGATCCCCTGAAACAAAAGACTATAAACTCTGCCTGCCCCCATGGATGCTGTCATTGATCATGTCAGTCATTTTCCGTTCCACCAATCTTTCTTTGGTTTGTTAGTCCACCTGTGATTTCTTCTAGTTCCACCATCGCCGATCAATTGTTAATTTCTGATGAGTGCAAAAGGCACTGAGAACTTTGAAAGTGTCACTAAAAAAAAGTTATGATGACAATGAAAACAAAAATCAAAAGTTTAAAAAAATTAAAAGTGGCGAGAAGGTGATGAATGTCCAGAGATTCATGGGCTGAGTCATTCCTCAGTGGGGAAGTTTTGAAGGACAAAGAGCAAATCAAGCAAAGTGAAAACCACTAGGTATAAGCAAAGGGCAGTAGTCAGCAAGAGACAAAAAGTGATCAATGAAATGGAATATTTAGCTTTAACATCAAAAGTCTTTTAGCCTAATATTAATTCAGGAGAAGGCTAGGAGGGTGTTGAAGAAGGTAACTATGAAAGTCTGTTGCACAAACATTTTTTCCTGCTGTGTCTTATGATTCCACTGTTTCCAGGCCCATTTGAGTCTGCAAAATATCAGAGTGAGTGTTGATAAGACTGTCTGTGTGAATACTGCAGTTGCTCAGGGATTCCCGATATCACTTGCCGAGGTCCTGGAGTAAGGTGAGACTGAGCGGAACTAGAGGGTAGTCATGCTAGGTAGTCATGCTAGTAGGAGTTTAGTATGGTTTAAAGTGATTTACTCTTTCAAAAAGATGCCCAAAAGAAGACATATCAGCACAAAAGGAAATAACATACCTGGTTTTAAAGTTTAAATCCTTAATCATGAAGGATTTAAGAACAAATTGATCCATAACAGACTTTTAAAGCCTACCCTTTGTGAAAGGAGAGGTGTTTGGGATAGATTAAAGCTCTCTTGGGGCACTCTAAGAAAGGTGTCACCACTGGGGATGGTCCACTACAAGGAGATGTCAATCCCAACTGGGATGAGAACAAGTGGCAGTTCTAAGCACCCTATTTGCTCCTTCTCCACTTTTGGCAGTGGCAAGGCAGAGGGAACAAGGAGCTGGAAGGGTTGAAGAGCAGGAGTCTCTTGTAATCTAGAGATTTTAGGAAAAGAGTTGAAAAGAAGGGCCTATGCAGTCTTCTTACTTCTACCCTTTAGCAGAAAAGGAGAATGAGTTGGCAGAGGAGAAATTCCAGGACCTCCATGATTCCATTTCCAACACTGGTGAGAAAGGGTCATCAGTCTTACATTCCCACAGAGGGAGTGGAGAAGGGCTGAATGTGCCCAAAAGGTGCTTTTATTGTCTGAGTGATTGGTGTGCATTGAAGCACTGAAATGAAGTGAGATTTTACTAAACAGTTATTTCATTCTTGCTGAATAAGAGTATTCCTTTGAGGGAAAGAACCATCTTTGTTTAGGCTTAATGGATTTTGGGGGACAATGAAGTTAAAGATAAACTAAGATGGTAATTGAGACACAGAGTGAGTTAAACTGATCTCTGCATGAAGAGGAATTTAAGGGGCAGTGAATGAGTAAATGAGCTGGAGAGGAAAGGGAACAACAAAGACTGAGTTGGAGACAGAGGGCAACGGGGGGAGCGAAGTTCCTGGTGTCGGGAATTGCAACAATACTTTAATAGGAGGAATGTCAAGTTTCCATTTTGGATTTTTATATCATATAATCCTCGTCCCAAAGCTTTAGTGAAGACTGCCATACATGGTCTTGAGTTCATGCACTTTGGACAAGCAGGGATTAGGACAGTGCTCCATGGCATGATATGGTACTGAGAAGGACCAGGAGTAAAAATCCAAGATGGCCCAGAGACTTCTTTACACATACAAATTCAGAGTCAGAGCTTAGTAAGAGAAAGCCTCGCTGCCACAACCACCACCACCACCATCACCATTTATCATCATCACCATCAAGAACCTCCAGATATGTTAGAAAACACATGAGATATACTACTCTATATCTCATGGAGTTCAAACCAATTGCACCTAAATCTTACAGGGCAAAGTAGCCCAAGCAACTGGAGATCTTGGACATAGCCAGAAGCAGCTAAAATCTGGGTCTGCACTCTGAAATAAATACAGCACCCTGAACCCTCACTGTCACTCTAACAAAAGAATAGTCCCAAATCCTAGGTATTTGGGTTTTTGCTTTTTGTTTCTTTCCACTCCCTTTAATATCTTCCAGGGAATTTCTCAGAGATGAGAAGAAAATTTGCAGAAGAAAAAAATGAGGTAACTTGCAAGTCTTGAGCAGCCAACCTCTCTCTATTAAGAGAGATCCCTAGGCAGTTCCCTAATGCCTTGGGGAGAAACTTCCATTGCTTCTAGTTCTTCAGTCAGGATCATGATACATGAAAATATATTTACTTCCCATTCCATTAGCATGGGACTAGGACGGAGAAGTCTTCTGCTACAACTGTTCACCTTCAGAGCCTCTGATATATCAGATAACTTAAAATATCTGTAAGTCAAGGTAAGGGTGTGTCAGATGTCTTAGAGTTATCAAATTGCAAGGAACTCTTCATTATTAGAGACAAATTCTTTATCTAAAGGAAGTATCTTCAGGACTTGTAATTTAAAAGATTTTTAAATTTTTTTTTGCTTTAGTTTTTTGCTTAAGCTCAAATGGAATGTAGAATCTGACAAGGAATCTAACAAAGAGGGCTAAACCCTACAGCTCTGGATTTTTGGTTTAGGATGTGCAACTATACCACTTTCATGATCAAAATACCTCATTATGTGTACAGAACAGACATCAGATTGACACACTCAACCACGTGGGTCTGTTTCTTTAGCTTTTCTCAAGACAGCCTATAATTCCTATCTTACTCATAAACTGTAGCTAAGAACTTTGTGATTATATCCTAACTATTTTCCAACACGGTATCTTGTTGTCCTAATACTTTCGGAAAGGACCTTCTTTTCACAATATGTTGACCACTGAAAAAGCAATATACCCATTAGGTGTTTGCAAATCAAACAAGTATTAAATATAACCAAGAAACTTACACTTTATGGAAACCTAAGCAAAAAAAAAAAAAAAAAGAAATTTTGTAATGTAAAAAATAGTCCCTAGTTCACTGGTTCTTTAAGTTTGTATCTAAGCGGACTTTCTTAAACTCAATGATATCTATATATTTAAAATGTGATAAGTTATATTTGTTATCAAAGAACTAGTAAACTACTCATGAGCTCTCTTTTCCTCCAATACCAATTACACTAAGAATCTACAATTCTGCAGCAAATCTCAATCACACTACAAAATGGTGTCCCACTGACACTTCTTTTCCTAATGGAATGACTTTCTAATTAGCCTAAATATAGAATAATTGTGTCACAAAAGAAAAATGCCCATTACCATTAAACCCATGCTCAGGATGATTAACATTAGCAGAGAGGGAGGAGGGGTTGAGGAAGGCTAACTCCTCCAAACCCCTAGCCTAAGATTAAATGTGTACTAATCTATCACTGTATCAGTCTATAAAAGCATTCTGCTGCTGCCTCAGCCTTCACATTGCACGGAATCAGTTCATATATATTTCCCATTTGGGGTTTTGGGCAAAGTTCCATTGAGGTCTGGTCCAGGAAATTCCCCCAGGGCTTTCAGGGTCATAAGTCCTGCAGGTTTATGATGGTTTGGTTTTAACTTCTGACTACACTGGGCAAGATTTTACATACCTGATGATAGCAAGCCTTACTGTGGGCCAAGAAGTTCTGCAATTCAATTGGTGGTAAGTCTTGCTAATTCCCTAAAGCCTAGCAAGGAAGCTGAGAAGAAGGATAAAACACACAAAAAATAGAATTGTTGCTAGGCATACGGAATCTGGCCCTCTGAAAGTGTTAGAGGATTGACTTGCGAAAATGTGTGCTTATGAATTTTTATGTAGGAGTGCGTCCTGTGAATTCTACGGCCATACTGCACTTGACAATGATGTCCCCTAAAATTATTGAGCAAATCTTAGGGAATCAAAGACTTGAATCAGTGAAGTCATATCCAATAAGAAGAAATCAGAGGACCAGCAAGAACTCCTTGACTTTTGATAACATGCTTGCATTCTCCATGAAGAATCTCCTAATCTGTCTTTCTCCTCCAAGCTTACCCTATACTTCCAATGGGGTAAGAGTTCTTAAATGTTTAGAAATTCACTTTCTAAGAAATATCTTTGAATGATATTTATATTTCTGGTTAATGATCTCAAACCTATATTTGTTTTGCTTCCCATGCAAGGAAGAAAAAGCTCAGCAAGTTCATTTATCATTATTTCTTTCCTTCCTTTCTTTTCAGATTATATTTGGACCCGAGCATCAACTTATGGATTAGGAGAAGCTCCTTTTGCAAAGAGAACTAAGAGCTTTCTAATAGTACTTCTTACATTCTTACTCTCAAAACGTCGCTTCTCCAATGGCCTCCCCCTACCAGCAACAACCTTAGACTCACCCTCATAATTACCACGGTATTCTACATTTCTTCTGGGAAATGAGGGAAGGAGATGTGTTTCAGTCACATCTCATGCAATGCATCACACAGCAGAATCACTTCACAGATAGACAAATTCTGCTACCATCAGAGTTTTGTGTTTGCTTTTGTTTCTTTTTTTTTAAGATTTTATTTATTTATTTGACAAAGAGAGAGATCACAAATAGGCAGAGAGGCAGGCAGAGAAATAGGGGAAAGCAGGCTCCCTGCTGAGCAGAGAGCCTGACGTGGGGCTTGATCTCAGGACCCTGAGATCATGACCGAAGTCAAAGGCAGAGGCTTAACTCTCTGAGCCACCAGGCACCCCTTGCTTTTGTTTCTTAATACTTTTCTCAATATGCTGAAAGCACTGTTGTCAGATACTTGACATTTTATTCACCCTGCTGGTCGTGGTGGTGGTATTTTTTAAACTATCACCTGAGTAATTAATCAACAAATATTTCTTGAATTCTTCCAAGTATTCAGTTTGTGCTATGAGTTGTAGAAGATACATAAGCCTGGGAAAGTATTTGTTCCCCTCAAGAAGCTCATAATTAAGATAGGAAAAGAAGGCTAACAGCATGAAGTAATAACCAGCAGATGAGATGATCTATCATGATGGTTGCATTATCCAGTTCATCTAGGATCAATGGCTCAGAACCTCCCCTGGGTCCAACAGCACTTTGAAGTTCAGGTAAGGGCTATTCAATTTCTCCCCAGAAATATGCATATAGTTCATACACACATAATTTCACATTGAATCCAAAGGAGAGGACAATGGTCCATGAACTTCCGCAAGTCCATTAATGAAAGCAGGAGTAGTTTATGGATCATTCCCCTAAGAACTATAGAAGTTCAGAGAAGGAGCTCATTTAATTCAGAGAAACCTAAAGGGATTTAGGGAAGGCACTGGGGCTTAACATTTATCTTGGATGGTGGATGAGATTTAGGAGAAAGGAAGGGAAATGAATCTTTATGAGAGATGTAAGTAATTTATATTACTTTATAATTTATATTATATGAAATTTCATTTCAGCTACACAGCAATGCAGTGAAGAAGTTACTATGTTCTCCATGAGAGAGAAAGGAGACTGGAGATGCTTAATAAATTGCCCAAGATCCCTCTCAACTATTTAGTTCCTAAGCTGGATTGAAACTCATGTTTTTATGAACACAGATCCCAGTTACATCCTCTACACACTCTTGAAGAGGAGATATGATAAATCGTCTGTAATCTAGTAAATATGTCTTAAAGTGCACATACATGATCTGATAGAGACGCTATGGGTGAGGATAATAGAAGAACTCTTCTAGTTCTCTAGCAAAATTAAGTTAAATGAGGCCATAATTGAGATAGATACTCTACTGTTAATATGTTACCTATGAACTAAGAACATTTAGTGAATTTGGTGTGAATTCTGAATTTTTTCCAGGCCTTTGTATGTGGTTAGTGTGCTAGGACAGAATTATTGTCTTCACCTTTTTGTTCTGCCCTCTGTAATAACATAATACTGGTTTTTCATGTGACTTGCCCATATTTTCTAGCAGGCAGAGTATACATCTCCACCCCATTGACCTTAGACATGGCCTTGGGAAGTAAATTGCTTTGACCGATGGAATGTGAATGGAATGGAAGTGTCCTGTGATAGTGTGGAACAGAGGCTTCTAGATGGGCTGCTTTCTTTCACTCCTTCTGATCTTCTGTTCTCCTCTATGACGTCACAGACGGTAGCTGCAGCGTCAGCCTGGATTGTGGAATGAGAAGATACGTGGAACAGATAGAGACGAGGCAATTCAAGCTGAACTCAGTCAAACCAGCAGAGTGGGAGCTGACTTGTGTAACCATAAGAAGTATTTATTGTACTAACTAATCGAGGTGTTGACGTTGTTAGCACAGAGAATTCTGACTTTTTAAAAAAAGATTTTATTTATTTATTTGACAGAGAGAGATCACAAGTAGGCAGAGAGGCAGGCAGAGAGAGAGGAGGAAGCAGCCTCCCTGCTGAGCAGAGAGCCTGATGTGGGCCTCGATCCAAGGACCCTGAGATCATGACCTGAGCCAAAGGCAGAGGCTTAACCCATTGAGCCACCCAGATGCCCAAAAATTCTGACTTTTGATAGTTGGTCAAACATGGCCTCAAGATCTGAAAACCAACCAAGAATCTAAGTCTCACCAGAGAAACTCAAATAATATCAGAGATAATTCTAAAACCAACCAACAGTCTAAGTCTCACCAGGGAAAGTCATATAATATCAGAGATAATTCTAGAACCAACCTGAAGTAACTTGGCTGTTTCCAGTCAGGAATAGCATGTATATGGTAGGATTCTTATTAGCCTCTTGTTCTCCCATCTTGTCAGCACAGGCCCCAGCCTCCAGAGAGACGCTAGGAGGTTAAATATCATCTGAGGACTTGCCTCTTGGTTAGAGCTAGAAATTCTCATTACTAGAAATCAACTCAAGATTCAACTGTGGGTTTCCCCTTCTCTTCCTTGTTCTCAGTGTAGAGGAGGGCAGTAAGATGGATATAAGACAGAAAAATATAGGAAAATGGCAAGGTCTTAAGCAGTTCACAAAGTCGACAACAAGACTCCAAATAACTGAGAGTGTGTTGTAGTTTTAGAATCCACAGACATGCAGAAACAAGCACGTGCCTTTTCACTCTTAACAATCACTTGTGTGAGAACATCGCTTCAGTTATTGGCCACACAATCTCAACGCCAACCCTGATGAGGTCTAATTAGCATTCTCTCATAGGTTCATTCTCCGCTGAGAGTCGTGTAGATGACGGAGCACCCGTGAGCAGACAGATGACCACCAGCTTCTCATTAGCACACCCCAACACCTAATTACTTTAATGCCTTCAGAAATCAGTCTGCAGCCTCAGCAAAAAGACATTAAAAAATACTTTATACCCATGATTTGATCCTGCCTCTCAGCCATGCTGTTTTGCTAAAACTACAGGCAGCCGGGCCCAGAGCTCGTGAGTTCTGGTGAGAAAGAAGCAGGACAATAGAATCAAATACACTCACACTATCTTTCTATTCCACCCACCCAAACACATCCTGAGGCCCTTCAGTGAAATCACCAGTGTGCAGGGCAGTCCATCAAACAGAGTCTAGACTGACACTTGTTAAACACGGGTTTTGTAAAGCAAGCTGTGAGGACTCGGCAGTTTTGGCTCCAGGATTTTGCTGGGCTCCAGCCGTTCCAGTGTTGGAGCCCAAGGCCCGTTCCAGTGCCAAACATTTGTCCACACGCTGTTCCCATGCAGCAAAGACTCAGCTCTGTCAACATCCCTGTGACCGGAGGAAGGGACTCCTCCTCCCATCCCACATGTGGGAAGTGTCCCCTGGTAATGACGTCATCGAGGGCTGGATGCACATGCTGGAAATGATCTGCAGAGCTGATGCTCGGGGGAGATGAGGGAGATCGGTCTGCCTCCCACAGTAACTGACCCACAAGCAGAGAGAATACAATCTGCTCTCAGGATTGTGTGGCTTTCTCATTCAGGTGTTTCTAAGCTCTGCTATTAGATCATTATAATTTACAGAATCTCTCCACATAAGGTGAATGGGCTAAAAGATCAGATGGTTTCATCAATGTAGTCTTTCTGTCAATGTCATGTCCCCAGACAATGAGAATCTTTGTTATGGGAAACCTATTCCTCAATTAGCAGTCTCCCTGTCTTAGAGAACTAGTCCCAACTGAATAGACCTTTCTTTCCTGTCAGGTATATAATGCGTTATCTACAAGGATATCAACATAACCATATTTTGGACTAAAGAGCTTTTTTTTTACTTTTAAGAAATGAAGACTGGGGGGAAGTTGGGTTTAAAATGACATTTGGCTTAAAGGCCCTATTCAGCCTCTCCCAACAATTCAACAAAATACTCACATCTTTAACATAGAAAAAATGCAAACTCAGGCCATCACCAAAACCAGAACTGAACCACTTCTTTTCAGAATCCTGGATCAATCTCCATTAATGGCAAGACTGGCAAAATGGGATTAAAAACACAATTCATGATTTCCTGTGCTATAACTCTGGAAACACCTTCCTTTTCCCCCCTCCCACCCTGAAAGTAGATGGGAGGTGGCTGAGAAGTCCCTGTCCCCCCTTAATATCAGATGCCTGGCTCATAAATGCAAGATATGTCCTAACTGGATAGCTGAGGCCATCTATGTGGGGAATGCTCTCCGAAGCCTGATGCCATCCTCTGTTTCCATCCTGGCTGAGATCTGATTCCTATATCAAAGGGAAAGCCAGAAAATGCATGGAAAGTGCAGCGCTCCAAAGCAAGTCACCACAGGTGAGATGGCTTCCCAGAAGCAGTCCCAGCAGCAGCACGGAGGAATTACAGCCCTTTAGGACTTCCATCAGGATGTGTCTGGCAATGGGAATGAGGTGTGAGGAAATATCAACATCACAGGAGTACCTGAGTTTCTCAGCCTAGAGTGCTCCTAGAAGCTGTCGTGCCAGCATGCTATTCAACTGCCTATATGAAAGACACAATAAAGATAAACCACACTTTGTTTTTGGAAAATGTTGCATCTCTCCTTTAAAAATAAGAAAAGAGAAAGAAATACTAACATCAGGTCTACCCGTGTGTCAGACAAAAAAAAAAAAAGTGGGGTACAGTGGGGGGCAGGAGTCCTAACTCTAAAGGTTTATGGGATGAACCACAATTTGAAAATGATGATAGTGACCAAAAGGAAACTTTAGAAAACCATTTCTCATCCTCAGTAACAAGATACAGAGAAGCAAAACATGCCTTGAAAATGGGCTCAAGTGATAAGCCACAAAGGAGAGGAAATGCGTAGTGAGCAGACCAAGACTGCCAAGACAGTGAACATGGAACAGCAGAATTTCAATTTGGATTGGAGATAAAGAAACATTGAGAGTAGACCCAAGTTAAAATAGTGGAAGACAGCATCATGCAATAAGAATCCAACAGATACTTGTTGGAAATCCAACAGAGGGGTCTACCAGAAGGCCGATGAAGCTGCCAGAGCCTCCCCACTGCTAGGGTGATGGGAAGAGGTGGCTGGAGGACAGAGGAGCTTAGCAGCAGCTGCTAAGTGTGCTAGTCCCTCCGGGGAAGGTTACATAAAGGCTCAGGGCAGGGGAGAGAGAAGGCAAGAAACAATTTGGTGTGTAACCAGGATGACTAGACCTGACACACAGCTCTTTAAACAAGGGCCTCCGATGTCCCAAGACCAGATCTGCATGTGCTTCCCCAGGGCCAGGTGGAAAGGAGGCTGTGTGGTGACAGAGGATTTATTTTGCATCGAGGCAGCGCATTTTTACCAGGGAGTGGACAGCAGCACCTTACCGCAATTCTCTTAGCAAATAAGAAGGGATGGGAAATCAGATGGTGATTCCCACTTCCGTGGTTCTAAAGGAAAAAGACTTCTGGGATGTCAGTGAACATCTGGAAAGTCAGGCAGCTCAAGCAGACTGAGAATCTGCAGGGAGAGCTGTGTTCCTGGGTGGGCAACTACACATTCCATGGTTTTAAGCATCTAAATTTAGTCACTGGTTTCATGTTAGATATGATTTATTCTGAATTCCTTATTATGCCTCTCCCACAAATCACATCACGCTATAGTACACACTTAACTAGGGCTGAAATTCTTCCAAACATGTTTGGTGCTTGTTAACTTCCTCTTTATTCGAGGTTAACCAAAAGACAAGGATAAAAATGTTCAGCACCAGCCATCTAAGGAGAAATAGATGAAGTGCTAAAACAATAACACCCTCTGTTAGAACTGTAACACATACCATCCATCAGCCCACTGCAGGCCAGCCCTACCTCCAGCTGGGAGGCCGTCAGCCCTCAGAGTCCCAGTAGGGCTGGGCTGGGGCAGAGGGTCGAAAACAGGCTTCCTGAGAGAGCCAAACCACTGACTCACTGGTTGGTCCTCTTCCCCTTCAACGGGACCCCAGCACAGGCAGGACCCGGAAGTGGGGGTGGCCTCACCCCGGGAGCCGTCCTGCCGGCCCCACAAGGGAGAGGGTTCCAAGTTGGTGGGTGGGTCCTGGTGATGTGGGCATGGGTGTGGAGGAGGGTGAAAGGAGATGAAGGACTGTGGAGTCACTCTCCTGGTCAGTTCTGGTCTGCCACTTATAAGCTGTGTGATTTAATTTTCCCCAAACCTCTGTTTCTTTGACTGTAAAATGAGACCATTAGTAGTGGCCTTGCCCAGTTGTTGAGAGGAATAAACAAGACAAAGAAAATAATCACTTAGGGCTATCATCAATGTGAAAACCCCTTGGAGGGAGGCCAAAACCTGGGGTGTGCAGCCTAGGGGACAGCCCAGCCAGTAAGTAACTAGTGGAACAGGGGTACTTAGAGGATCACAACACCGGTGTTGGACTCTGACATGCTTGGAGTCAAACTTCAGCGTGTCTGATTTTAGCTCTGTGAGCACAGGGAAGATACTTAAGTCACCACACCACACGCGCACACACACATACACACACACACACACACATACACTACACACACACACAGACACACACAGTGCACTCTCCCTTCTATAAAGCAAGAATAACAGTAGCACCTACTGTTGATGTAGGATTAAATGAGATCACATTTACAAAGTGCTTTGTGTAATACCTGGTATATAGACAGATGTCCATAAATCAGCCATAATATTTTCAATGATTAATAAATAATGATTGTTTCCATGTATATACTAATATATATTTTATCCAGCACATGAACATAACATATTTTCTTAATATATAACATAATAATGTATATTTCACCCCATATATTATTACATTTATTTCCTATAAATTGTTGAAAAATGCAAGCCTACATAGTTCGTTTAGGAAACATTCTACACATGTTTCATTTTGGTTCACTCATTCAGTGGTTAAAGTAACTAACAGATATATTTGAGCATACAGACACATGTGCTTATTATAGTAACTTCTCAAAAATCCTTGTTTATTTTCTTTTTTGAACATTTAGCATATGTCAGAAACTATGCGATGTACTTTGCATACATTATTTTAAATCAATCCTCACATAGCCCCACTCATCAAGTTGGAATCCTGGTTTGGGATTTGGGTTACTTAATCATACTGACAATTGTTATTAGAATCAAAGGAAGAATGGGTCTGGACCTCGGGCCTTGACCTTATCCCATCTTCATCCCCTCACATAGAACATATTTGCCCAGAAATATCACCCATGGTGGAATGAGCTACTCACTCACTGATGATGCCAAGAGGGCATGGAATTTTTTCTTCAGGAATCATTGACCCAGAGTCATGATCTTGTTGATGGTACCTATCATGACACAAAATTACCCTTCAAGAGAGAGGAGCCTTAGGCACAAAACTATGTTGTGAGACTAGGTTGTCTATGTAAACCTGACCAGGTCACCAGATCTACCTGGGAGAATTCTCAAAAACTACAGGGGACAGGTGAGTGGCTAAATACCTAAATCCCCTTTTCTTACTGGCCTCAAGCACCAGTCAGGGACCTCTAAATCCCCTATCACAGAGAGACAAGAATGCCACTGAAATTCAAGTTCTTGGCAGAATCAATCTTCAGGGGTAAAACATACACAGTATATTGCCTGTGCAGTCATCCAGGTCAACCACGGGAATGTTTCAAAACTGCAGTCAAATGAAGTGTTGAAGGGCTCTCTGAAAGGCAATCCCAGAAGAGCAGATCTGATGGGTACTGGCCTGGCAAGCTCCAGACGGCGCCAGCAGAGCAAGCCATGTAGGATCTGAGGACTATATGTAAATTTTTAGGACTCTGAATCTTTCCCAGCATGTTCTAAATTTAATTATTTCTGATCCCCAAAGGTGTAGATAATTCAGACATGGTAGATCACGCAAATATGGTATAATTTTTCTCACGTATCAGAAAAAGTTTTTTAACATTTCCTTCTGGATCATTGTGAAAATGTTGGTGCTCTTCAGAATTTGTGATATTTTAGTTGTAAGTGAATGAGCTCTCCTATGAGTCAAAAGCACTTTCTTATTTTCTTGTTTTCAAGACATCGAGATCCAAACATCATGGATCATTTAAGAGACTAAGACAAGGCCTGTCAAGTGGTTAAAATAATTGATAAAAATGGTGTATACACTTACATACAAATGGAATGATGCAATAATGTTCAAAAGAGATATAGTTCTGTGGTATACATACTGCTTTCAAATTTCTCATGCAATTGGAGCTGAACTGAACAGAACTGAAGATTCCAAAGAGGTGGGCAAAGGCAGCGCAGGTAGATGTGAGAGGAAGAGAAGGCAGTTGGGCGAACAAAATAGAACTAGGCCATCAGAGAATCTAGCCTATCCTCACTCCTACCCACACCAGAGCCCACCGCATTCCCAGCCTCCCAGGGGCACCTGCCCAATGCCTCAGCCAGCCAAATAAATGCCCCAACTATTCCGGTTTCTGAGGCTAACCTTCTAAACTTCTTCCCAACCTCACCAGCTCTTCAAGTCTCCCTGTCAATAGAAGTCAAGAGAAAATTGGGCTTTCAGATCCTGGGGAGGAAAAAAGGCCATCTCAAAGTCCACACTGGGGGCAAGAGGTCAATGTTTGACATGAAAACGACAGACTCCTCTCTCTAGCCATGGGTAGAGAGGGTGTAAGGTTCTCTGAAATTCACAGCAAGTAAATAGTGAAAGGTCAGTGGAGCTGACAAGCAGCTCTAATAAGCTAACCAAGGCAGCTGAGGCTCTTCAGCCCTGAAGCAGAAATTCAAATGTTATATTTCAGGAAAAGACAGCAGAACAAATCCTGATTATAAGATCTTCTTCTGGTATCCAACAAAATGCATTAAAAGTAAGTAATAAACACATAAACAAAAACAGCCAAAAAATAAAAGAAGTTAAGCCTCATGACACGACTGTTAAGAAAATGTCAGGCAAAGAAAGATAACAAAAGATCCCTTTGTGGCTTGCTTTTTAACCCCATCCTTCCAGAAAGTACACTAAAGAAAGAAAGAAAGATTGACAGAATTCTGTGCTTCTTAGAAATATATCCCAATTTGAACATAGACAGATTATGGGAAAGAGTAGGCAGCTCAAGAGAAAATCAAGGGAAAGACTTAAAGCTCCTACATGCCTAAAGGATCCAACTCCCAGGTGAAAGGCACCACCTGGGATCTGAGCTGTCTGGGGGAGCAACCCAAAGGAATGGGAGTGGGGTACAGTCCTGAAGCATGGGTCCCATTACATGGCACTTAGTGAACTCTTAAAACACAAGTTCCTTGACAAAGATGGCACCCACTTCATTCCTCCCTCCCTCCCACAGTGCTCTAGGCTGCAGAGAAATGAACAGAAATCTACACTTACCCCTCAAACTGCACCTGAGAGAGGAAGAAAAGTAGGCTTAGAAAAAGGAGGGAGGGTGATGAGGAGTATGTGCTCATAATCTCTCAGCACAAAGAGAAGACTGGTTAGAGATGCCTATGTTATACATTACAAATAAACAAGAAGAGAAGGAACCTGGCAACTCTACACACATGCTAGAAGGAAAAAAGAAAAGCAAAAGAAATAAAGAAACAGAGCAGGCAAAAGATAGACGAACTTGGTCTCAAAGAAAATCTGTTCCAAAAAAACAGAATGATACTCCTTGGGACTGTGTTAAAATTGTTAACATTTTTTTTTTAAAAGATTTTATTTATTTGACAGAGAGAAACACAGCCAGAGAGGGAACACAAGCAGGGGGGGTGAGAGAGGGAGAAGCAGGCTTCCCGCCGAGCAGGGAGCCCGATGTGGGACTCGATCCCGGGTCTCCAGGATCATGACCTGAGCCGAAGGCAGTCGCCCAACCAACTGAGCCACCCAGGCGCCCCAAATTGTTAACATTTTTTAAAAATATCTGAATTCAGTGGGGCACCTGGGTGACTCAGGCATTAAGCCTCTGCCTTCAGCTCAGGTCATGATCCTGGAGTCCGGGGATCGAGTCCCACATCAGGCTCCCTGCTCAGTGGGCAAGCCTGCTTCTCCCTCTCTCACTCCGCCTGCCTGTGTTCCCTCTCTAGCTGTGTTTCTCTCTGTCAAATAAATAAATAAAAATGTGAATTCAATATAGGAAGATTGTAAAACTATCGGATGTGTTGGAAATGCATGCTTCCAAGCTAAGGAGAATAATGGATTACCAAAACATGAGCATATCATATCTAACAAGTAAATAAGAGCAAAGAAAAAATAGATGTGGCTGAATTCACTAATTTGAAAGAAAGATTTGAAGTTATCAGAATGTATGTAGATGAGAATGACAAAGAGTTTATAGAAAATAAAGCCGAGGTGCTATATAGAGAGAATAAATCAAGAATAATTCACCAATTCATATTAGAAAAATAAGCAAACAAAACCAGAAAACAGCAAGTGTTGACAGGGATATGGAAAAAATTGAAAGCATTATAAATTATTAGTGGGAGTGTGAAATGATCAAGCTGATATGGAAAATGGCCCAGTAGTTTCTCAAAAAATTAGAATTACCACCTGATCTAGCAATTCTGCCCCTGGATATATCCCCAAATGAAATGAAAGCAAAGACTTGAATAGCATGTTTGTGTTGATAGATATTTTTATTTATAGCAGCATGATTCACAATAACCAAAAGGTGAAAGCAACAAGAGCATTCATCAAGAGATGAATAAACAAAACATGACATATATAAGCAATAAAATATTATTCAGCCTTAAAAAAAGAAATTGTGACATATGACACAAAAGACACAGATGAATTTTGAGGACATTACGCTAAGTGAAAGAAGCGAGTCACAGAAGAACAAATACTGTAGGAGTCTGCTTATATGAGGTACCTAGAGTTGTCCTATTCTCAAAGTAGAACAGTAGTTGCTAGGGGTGAGTGGAGGAGGGAATAGGGGGTTGTTGTTTAATGGGTAGAAAGTTGCGCTACTGTGAGATGAAAAGTTTCTGGAGTTGGAGAGTGTTTATGTGGGTAAGACAATATGAATGTGCTTAATGCCACTGAACTATACACTTAAAAATCAATAAATGGTGGGGCGTCTGCATGGCTCTGTCACTTAAGCCTCTACCTTTGGCTCAGGTCATGATCTCAGGGTCCTGGGATGGAGCCTGCTCAGCAGAGAGTCCTGCCCTCTGTCCTGCCCTCTACCAGTGCTCTCTTTCTCTCTCTCAAATGAATAAATATAATCTTTTAAAAAATGGATAAAAGGTTCCATTTTATCATGCATATTTCACAACTTTTAAAAAATTAAAACTTAAAAAAGAAATGATGTACTACATAGATAATTTGAAATAGAGAATCCAACAAATCAAAAACAGAAAAAAAAAATTCAACCTATAATAAAGGAGTTTCCAGAACATGAAAAACCTGAAAATATAAAAGAATCTAAAAACCTTGATCTTTAATGATCAACATAGAGACATATCCTGATTTTTAAACTAAACTTCAAATGAAGAAACACATAAGAAGTTACTTACAGGGAAACAAATACCAGCCTGGCCTTGGAACTTATTTATCTCAACATTTAACTTGCTCGTTTAGTTCTTTTGCCATTATTGCCAAAACTCTAACATAAATTATAATTCAAGAATATCATACCCAGCTAAGTTGCTGTTTTTTTGTTTTTTTTTTAAATAATTATGAGAGAGAGTGATGGCAGAAACACAAGCAGGGGATGTGGAAAAAGGAGAAGCAGGCTTTCCAGCAAGCAGGGAGCCTGATGCAGGGCTCGATCCCAGAAACTCCTGGAATCATGACCTAAGATGAAGGCAGACACTTAATGACTGAGCCACCCAGGCACCCCTAAGTTGGTATTCAAGTAGAGAAGGGCCAAAAGAAAGTATCTATGAACTTGAAAAAATTCACAAAATATGGTAACATGAACTCTTCTAGGAAGGAAATACTTGATAATGAAATCAAGGTGAATCGAGAAATGAACCAAAACAAATCACAAATAAATAGAGGAGCCTTAGTAATAGAACTGGTACTCAACACGAAGCCATTTAAATATTACACTAAGACTAACAATTTGAGTAATTGTGTTTATAGGACAGAATATAAATATAAAAAGTTTTTAAAAATTTGTTACCACTTTTGATGCTGTAACACACAGACTCAGTATCCTCTGGACTTACATTAATGTTTGTATCTCGCTCACATTAGGCAAGGCTGGGTGCTGAGGTGTGGCCGTCCTGGCTCCATCTCCGCATCTTCTCCCCTTACTGAAAGCCCACTGACTGGCAGCCCCCCTTGAGCACATGTCATTTGCACTGTGGAGGGCTGAGCTAGATGTCTCAAGCCGAACACACATTCCCATTACAGCCTTTGGCTTAGGGGCACTTAGGTAGCTCAGTGGGTTAAGTGTCCGACTCTTGATTTCAGGTCAGGCTGTGACTTCACAGTCCTGGGATGGAGCCCATGTCCCTCTCCATGCACAGTGGGGAGTCTGCTTGAGATTCTCTCCCTCTACCTCGGCCCCTCCACCCACCCCACATGCACACACTTTCTCTCTAAAATAAATAAATAAAATCTTAAAACAAAACAAAAACCCACCTTTGGCTTAGAAGAGGCCAGTGTCATGTTCTATCACAACATATTGGCCAAAGCTGGTCACATGGCCAAACCCAAAGTCACTGAGACTGGATTTAACTAAATGTGGAATTTAGGGGAGGTAGAATGGGAGGAATTGAAAAAACACGAATTTCATGTTTTCTATCAGGAACCAATCAATACTTCACAAAATCAAAAGATGTTATTATAAACAAAACATAATGATTTAAACCTCTTCATGTCCCCCCCCCTTAACTTTCAAGGAATCTTATATGAACTTGTATCTCAGGTGATAAAGAAACAATTATGTGAAGTACAGCAATTCTTTGAGTTTTGCTTTTTTTTTTTTAAGATTTATTTATTTATTTATTTATTTATTTATTTATTTATTTATTTATTTGAGAGAAACACAGCAAGAGAGGGAACATAAGCAAGGGGAGTGAGAGAGGGAGCAGCAGGCTTCCCGCCAAGCAGGTCACCTGATGTGGGGCTCGATCCCAGGTTTCCGGGATCATGATCTGAGCCGAAGGCAGTCGCTTAACCAACTGAGCCACACAGGAGCCACCTGAGTTTTGCTTTACTATCATTTTCCCTATATTAAATTCAAGAAAATTAAGTATGATCCTTCTCATTTGAATATAGCATATATAATAGGATCCCATTTTAATAAAATAGTTTCTATTTATCTATCTATTAATCTTTTAATCTGTGATTACCTATAGAGATCTATCTAGAATGAGGTTTACAACTGTCAATATAGGTTATCTCTATGGGATGGTTTTTGGTTTTTTTTTTTTCTTTGTGTATTATTTTCTATCATAAAGATTTATCAATTTTGTAAATTAAAATCACTGTTTTAAAATTGCATCAAGGGGCGCCTGGGTGGCTCAGAGGTTTAAGGCCTCTGCCTTCGGCTCAGGTCATGATTCCAGGGTCCTGGGATCAAGCCCCACATCGGGCTGTCTGCTCAGCGAGGAGCCTGCTTCCTCCTCTCTCTCTGCCTGCCTCTCTGCCTACTAGTAATCTCTCTCTGTGTGTCAAATAAATAAATAAAATCTTTAAAAAAAATAAAATTGCACCAAAATGCCAAATATGAACATAATAAGTATATATCTCATCTACTACTCAGAAATTCTCTTAAAAAATTTTAAACCTTAGGGACGCCTGGGTGGCTCAGTTGGTTAAGCCACTGCCTTCGGCTCAGGTCATGATCCTGGAGACCCGGGATCGAGTCCCACATCGGGCTTCCTGCTCGGCGGGAAGCCTGCTTCTCCCTCTCTCAGTCCCCCTGCTTGTGTTCCCTCTCTGGCTGTGTTTCCCTCTGTCAAATAAATAAAAAAATCTTTAAAAAAAAAAAAATTTTAAACCTTTTAAGCAAAATGTAATGTATTTCCCAGGCTCACATAATCTCAGGAACATGGGCCAACATAATAGGGGAGGTATTTGTTTGGGAGGGTTGGGGGAGGCGAGTGGTGGAACATCTATCTGATCCTCAATTCATCTGTCCATGCCAATTATCCTGGGGCAGCTTAGGTTCATGTCCACATGACCCATGTATTCTGAGGGGCTTCCTCCTCTTCCCCCACTCTACATTTGAGGCACCCAGCTATCATTGAGGTTGACCATGGCACTACCTGCCTAAAAACATTAAGAAATGTTCGCTAGATCTTGGCAGCTCCCTGAAACTGTCCTCAGAAGCAGAAAACCTGGCCAGGTGGGCCTGGGGAGAGCCCTCCAGCATGGTCTGATATAGACGAAGCTAAACACAGGCAAACAATAATGTGAGGCTTGAGTCCTCTCTGGCTCCCAGCCCTGAGCATAGATCAGGAAACTCCAGAGCTCTGGTAACAGCATCCCTCTGTTGCCCTCCCCACCCTAATTCCTGGCAATATTTTCTTATCTAGGGACACCAGGAGGAAGGAAGCCACTGTCTCTTGCGGAAAATGTCAATCAAGTTACCACCTGAGACTCCAGAACAATGCTCCTCCTCTCTGAGACATCTAGCACAAACTGGTTAATGTGTAGGTGTTGGGACTGCATAGATAGGAAAGCGTCCGGTCCCACAGCATCCCTCTTCTAAGGTTATCTGTTTGCTGAGTGGAAAGGGAAAGGGGGAAAACACCTAAAGGAAGGTTGGAGAAAACTCACTGGTTAATAACTCAGAATGACTGCTTTGTTTTATTAACACCACATTCAAAAACTCTGTGATGTCAACCAAGAAGGTAGCTTAACTGACAGATTACAGGCTATTAAGTTTGCTTTTGGAAAGGAGATGCTCACAGTTGGTTGGACAAAGAGGTTGAGGGTAGATGGCTTTGTGGGAAGACTGTCCCCAGTTTACTTCCAAAACAAAGACAAGCACATTTTGTCTTGGTCTCCAATAAGCCAAGTGCTCTGCAGACCAAGAGAATGCTGGGAAGTTTCAGAAATATTGGGGAGGGGAGTGAGCAGGGTATTCGAGTAGGCCAAAAAGAGGATTTGTGGTTTACTGGGATACCACAGCCAGACAGACTCTCTTTCAGACAGAAGGCAAAAGGAAGAAAAGAAGAACAACACCACAGCAAAAGAGAAAAAGGAAATGTGGCAATAAAAGGAAAGAAATAAAAAGGCAATTACCAGTCTGAACTTAACTTGAGGAAATCCTTCTGGACTAACAGGGGTACATGATGCAGGATAAATCAAATAATTTCCAGGCCTTTCCTGAGACTTAAAGGTATACATACATGATGCGTGCAAGATGATTCATCCAATGTGTATAAACTTTTGAAAACACCTTTGCTTTCTACTGGAACATTAATCATAAGACCATTTAAAATGAAGAGAACATCTGCTCAAATACACGTGTGTCCAAAATCCATCCATGCAGAGCTTATGTGCCCCAGATGACACATCTTCCTGCTTCACTACTGGGGACACCTTCCGTATTTCTACAGGGAATCACTAGAGCATATCACATTTCTCAAACAAGTAATGTTATCCTTTTTAATTCAGTTGAAGTAGGAAAGGTTATAAGAGGGAAAAAATATCATGAGTAAACAAAGCTTATAAATAAGTAAAAATCTAGAAACATTATCAGAGGTTTTCTGAAAACTGATTTTATTTTTGAAACAAAAATCTTTGCTCAACTATGCCCAAGTATTTTATTAAATTGTGCCAATGCTCTGCCTCATTCCAAAAGAATCTGATGCGTGTGATATCCACAATTAAATAGTTGTGACATAAGCACTGCCAACCTCCCAGGATATAGGTCTTACTCTTTTCCTTGATATTCATAATCAGAGGATCAAGTGTCCAAAATCACTAACCACTACTAACTGAATGTGGGACTTCTGTAGTTGGGAGGAAGACTGTTGAAATGTATCTTGCTATTGATAACAAGTCTTTTCTGAACATCAACTATCCAACGGTAAATGGCTAAGTCATGTACTAGAGTAAAAGAAAGGAAAGCTTTGATTGCCTCGGGAAGAACAATGGCATAGCAACTGTCTCCCCTTTATTTCTGATCCATTCTTCCAAGCACTTCCTGTAGGTTCAGAGCGACACTGATAATCTATGTCAAATGACTTTAATCTTTCAATAACTTCCAGGCAAAAGAATTTTAGTATGTCACTTAGGACTAGTGTCATTTAACATTTACAAAGGAACAAATGCTAACTTTCCTAAATAAATTTAATGTTGAACCAGGAGCTCATATATATTATTATTTAGCCAATTATCACCAAAATTATCAGCTACCTTAAAAAAAATCTATCTCTAAAGTGGTCTCTTTTCTTTCACAAATATTGTCATACTGTTTTGTGCTTTATATTATCCTCCATTCTAAAGGTTGGGGGTGACTTAATTAGAAACATGCTACATATAAAGATCCTAGGGAATTTTAGAAAATTCGATGCCCAGAGTAAATATCCTAGATAGAGTATAAGAATGTGGTTTAATAGTTATATTGTTCCTTGTTGATGCTATGAAAATGTCCCAGTTTTACCAGAGCTCCTGTAAGGATATGGTCTTTGGAGTTCATCTTGGCATTTATAAAAAAGTTGTACTTGGTTTATAATTGTAGTCTCCATGGAGCATAATTTTTCTCTGAAATGCACTTGATTTCTAAGTTAGACTTTACTGCTATAAATAAGGTGCCTCCCTGCTTCCATTTTGAAGAGTTCATAGCATATTCTAAGAATGCCAGTATTTCTTAATCAACCCTAAATTGTTTACTGGTTTTATCCACTATATAAGAATGAGAGTTTATTTCTTGGTACATAGCTGTCTGACCTCCTGAACACATTTCCTAATGAAATCCTCATGTTTAGCTCGTAGATACTTTTTATATCTGGGTGGGGACAATCTCCCCAAAGTTAAAGTCTGAGGTCACAGCCTCTTTTTAAACCATAGGGACCAAGGGCCTGGCAGGAGTTGGGAAAATGAACAGAGTGAGCCATAGGCATTTAGGGAGTTGGGGCTGCCTTCTTGCCCCCATGATTTTCATGTTCCATTTGATACTACAGGGAGCTTTCTGAAGAATGAACAATGTTAATTCCATATATATGTATAGATAGATAGATAAAGATATATAGATATATAGATAGATCGATATAGATAGATATAGATAGATATAGATACATATATCAGCTGCTGAGAATTTGCCATGATTCTTGATTAAGAAACACGGATCCATAAGTATGTACGACTAATGGTAAAATTGGTTTTCCCAGGGGCCGGAAAATGGAACACTGTAATTGGGAACATTGCAGGGATGTATAAGATGAGCATTCTGCACTGGAAAGCATTAAGCAAGTGGTTTTACAGCATGTGAAATTCAGCACTGTTTTTACTTTACACTCCTTCATGGAGAAAGAAAACTGTTATATCATTCTCTCTGGGGACAAATCACCCATTTGGGCAAAGAGAGCCACACAGTGAATGAGGGGGCAAGAGAGGCTTCATCAACACAGATGTCTTTTTTTAACTAGTTAAAGGGAAATGCTTTTCTTCAATAAAAGTGTGCTTTGAGATCAATCTTTCAAGGGGTCATTTCTTGCTTATAACTTATAGGACCTAAAGACCTTCGAATTCTCACATTATGAAAGGAACATTACCAAATGCATACTTGATTCTCAAGGAGATATGGGACACTGACTCTGAAATAAAACCAATGAACAGAATTCCCTTCCCAGCCCAGAGGCAAGAGAGAGGCTTGCTAATGATGTTGGAGGCGTTTGTCGGCAGGTGTGAGCCAACTTCCCAATAGGGGAGTTCCACATCAGAGATTCCAGCATCACACCTGGAACTAATTGGACTCCTTTTTGGCAAATTCAAAAACTAGGCCAAAGATTAAAAAGACCTTGGAGACTGTATAACCACTTCCGTTTCTAAGTGCCGTCAAGCCCAGGGCAGGAAGGAGGGATGCTGGGGAAGTGGCCCAGAGAAAGAACTGCCCCACCGCCCTGCACCTGCACCAGGAGCAGGCTAAAACACTTCAG
This sequence comes from Spilogale gracilis, assembly GCA_004023965.1. Classification (NCBI taxonomy): domain Eukaryota; kingdom Metazoa; phylum Chordata; class Mammalia; order Carnivora; family Mephitidae; genus Spilogale; species Spilogale gracilis. The sequence goes on from PITA01000958.1 coordinate 47,956, forward strand.
TTTTCAAAGCCCGCAGTCTAAATGTTTGTGCATTATTCCGATCGTTTCTTCCAGGATGCTGAGTTACATTTTTCTGCATTCTGTCCTGGAAAAACTCACTTTTAAAGGCAGGTAAGTACACAAATATAAAATACTACTTTCTTTTTTTTTAAGATTTTATTTATTTATTTGACAGAGAGAAACACAGCCAGAGAGGGAACACAAGCAGGGGGAGTGAGAGAGGGAGAAGCAGGCTTCCTGCCGAGCAGGGAGCCCGATGTGGGGCTCGATCCCCGGTCTCTGGGATCATGACCTGAGCCGAAGGCAGTCGCTTAACCAACTGAGCCACCCAGGCGCCCAAAATACTACTTTCAACAACATCACATACTCCAGAGGAGGTGGAATATAAAATATGAAATTATTTAATCAGTAAGATGACTTGTTTTAAAATAATTTGGATTTCCTTCAGCTTAGAAGATTGCCGCATTTTCCTTTCAATTTCTATGAGCAAAATGAATGTGTTTGTTAAAATGATACTGATTCTGGATCTTTCCAGTCAGCCTTTCCTCTGCAAGTCCCCCCGAGGCTGAACATAACCAACAATACTTAAAAAGACCTTGTCTACAGGAACTCACAGTCTGATGGGTGAGACAGACTAATAAGGAGACAATTAAAATGAAGGGTTATAATTACATAATTGGCAAAGGGAAACAGAGGACCGCCTTTGAATGCAGAAGGGGGATGAGGAAGGAAGGAGCAGAAGCTGGGTGATTTGTTTGTGTGTTGGGTTTGGAGTCGGTGAAGACTTGGGTCCGAGGGCCCCCTCTCACTCTACCCTCCTCTCTCCAGAAGCCCTGGTTAAGGAACCAGGTGAAAGGGGTTGGGTGCATGTGGCGAATTGCAGAGGTGGTGGATGGAACTCTGAGTCCAGGGGAGAAGCTATTAGAGACAAGGCTGCAGAGTTCAGGGGAAGTCAGATCTTAAGAGCTGCAAATGCTTTGCAAAAGAAGTTGGCCTGACCCTGGAGGAAATGAGAAGACTCTGGAGTCTTTTAATCCAGGGAGTGCCATTAGCAGTTTTGTGTGTCGGCAACACCCTCTGGTTACAGTGGTAAGGATGATTTGGAGGGTGAGGACCTAAAGTCAAGGAAAACAGGCATGAGGCTGCTGCAGCTGTCACCTGGTGAAGGGTGATGTGGGTGTGGGCTGGGGTGAGGGCAGGGACCTAGGGACTGCATTCAGAGACATCCGTAGGTAGAACATCCGTAGGTAAACAATACTGAATGTATTCATGGGGAAAGGAAAGACAAGGTGGCATGCCAGATTTTTGGCTTGGTTTATCTAGGGCAGTTTAAAATCTACTGCCTAAAATTATCTATTCTCATGGGAAATGTCATGAGACATTCAGTTATTGCTTCATTCATTCATCTACCAACAAACATTGACTGAGTATGCCAGGCATTGTTGGAGATGCTAGGATACAGCACTGAACAAAATTGTAAAAATCCCTGCTCTGGAGGGGGGGGGGGTAGGTTACATTCCAGTAAAGAGAGAAGGGTAGCAGAAAAATAGATAAAAATGTGTGCGACAATGACATGTACTAAGGAAAACATGGGGGCTGCCAGCAAAGGGGCTGGAGAGTGGTGGAGGGTGCTAGTTAACACTGGCTGGCATCACAAAACAACCCTTGAGCACAGCCCGTAGAAAGTGGAGAAGGGAAGGGAAAAAGTGTGCCCAGCAGAGGGAACTACTAATTCAAAGGTTTGAGGCTAGGGCTGATGTTGTTAGGAACAATCCTTACCCCTCAGTATCATAAAAGCCATCCATAAAAAACCCACTGTGAATATCATTCTCAATGAGGGAAGACTGGGAGCTTCTCCCCTAAGGTCAGGAACATGGCAAGGCTGTCCAGTATCGCCACCACTATTCAACATAGTACTAGAAGTCCTCACCTCAGCAATCAGACAACAAAAAGAAATAAAGGGCATCTGAACTGGCAAAGAAGAAGTAGAACTTTCACGCTTTGCAGATGATATGACACTTTATGTGGAAACTCCACCCCAAAACTGCTAGAACTCATACAGGAATTCAGTAAAATGTCAGGATATAAAATCAATGCACAGAAATCAGTTGCATTTCTATACAACAACAACAAGAAAGAAAGAGAAACTAAGGAGTCGATTCCATTTACAATTGCACCCAAAACCACAAGATATCTAGGAATAAACCTAACTGAAGAGGCAAAGAATCTGTACTCAGGAAATTATAGAAAACTCATGAAAGAAATTGAGGAAGACACAAAGAAATGGAAAAATGTTTCATGCTCATGGAATTGAAGAACAAATATTGTGAAAATGCTTATACTACCTAGAGCAATCTACACATTTAATGTAATCCCTATCAAAACACCATCAACTTTTTTCAATGAAATGGAACAAATAATCCTAAAATTTGTATAGAACCAGAAAAGACCCCAAATAGCCAGACGGATGTTGAAAAAGAAAATCGAAGCTGTAGCATCACAGTGCCTGACTTCAAGCTCTATTACAAAGCTGTAATCATTAAGAGAGAGTATGGTACTGGCACAAATACAGACTCATAGATCAATGGAACAGAATAGAGAGTCCAGAAATGGACCCTCACCTCAATGGTCAACTAATCTTCCACAAAGCAGGGAAGAACATCCAGTGGAAAAAGACAGTCTTTTCAACAAATGGTGCTGGGAAACTTGGCCACATGCAGAAGAACAAAACCGGACTATTTCCTTACAACACATACAAAAATAGACTCAAAATGGATGAAAGACTTCAATGTGAGATAGGAATCTATCAAAATCCTTGAGGAGAACACAGGCAGCAGCCCCTTTGACCTCAGCTGTAGCAACTTCTTCCTAGACACATCACCAAAGGCAAGGAAAGCAAGGGCAAAAATGAACTACTGGAACTTCATCAAGATAAAAAGCTTTTGCACAGCAAATAGTCAACAAAACCAAAAGACAACCGGCAGAATGGGAGAATATATTTGCAAATGACATATCAGATAAAGGGCTAGTATCAAAAATCTGTAAAGAACTTATCAACTCAACACCCAAAGAACAAATATTCCAATCAAGAAAGAGGCAGAAGACATGAACAGACATTTCTGCAAAGAAGGCATCCAAATGGCCAACAGACACATGAAGGAGTGCTCAACATCCCTCGGCATCAGAGAACTACAAATCAAAACCTCAATGAGATACCACACCTCACACCAGTCAGAATGGCTAAAATTAACAAGACAGGAAATGACAGATGTTGGTGAGGATGCAGAGAAAGGGGAACCTTCCGGCACTGTTGGTGGGAATGCAAACTGGTGCAGCCACTCTGAAAAACAGTATGGAGGTTCCTCAAAAAGTTGAAAATAGAGCTACCCTATGACCCTGGAATTACATTACTGGATATTTATCCCAAAGATACAAATGTAATGAGCTGAAGGGACACGTGCTCCCGAATGTTTATAGCAGCAATGTCCACAAGAGCCAAACTATGGAAAGAGCCATATGGATAGATGTCCATCAACAGATGAATGGATAAAGAAGACATATACAATGGAATATTATGCAGTCATCAAAAAATGAAATCATGCCATTTGCAACGACGTGGATGGAACTAGAGGGTATTATGCTAAGCGAAATAAGTCAGAGAAAGACAATTATCATACGACCTCACTGATATGAGGAATTTGAGAAACAAGACAGACAGTCATAGGGGAAGGGAGGGAAACATGAAACAAGATGAAACCAGAGGGAAGACAAACCATAAGAGATTTATAATTTCAGGAAACAAACTGAGGTTTGCTGGAGAGAAGGAGGTGGGACGGATGGGGTGGAAGGGTGACAGACATAGGGGAGGGTGTGTACTACAGTGAGCACTATGAATTGTATAAGACTGACAAATCGGGGCACCTGGGTGGCTCAGTTGGTTAAGTGACTGCCTTCGGCTCAGGTCATGATCCCGGAGACCCGGGATCGAGCCCCACATCAGGCTCCCTGCTTGGCAGGAAGCCTGCTTCTCCCTCTCTCACCCCCCCTGCTTGTGTTCCCTCTCTGGCTGTGTTTCTCTCTGTCAAATAAATAAAATCTTTAAAAAAAAAAGACTGACAAATCACAGACCTGTACCCCTAAAAGAAATAATGTATGTTAATAAAAAATAATCATTAAAAAAAGGAACACTCATTACCCAACACAGAGGCTGTCATCACCCAAATGTGGTTCCTATGATAAGGCCTCACTGAAGATGTATTTGATCCCTATTCCCTTCCCCCCAGGCAAATACTTCAATTCTCTGAAAGAAAAGCTTGAGACCCCAGAGCAAAACATCCTATGCCTGTTGGACTGAAGAACTCTCAAGTCATGGGAAGCAGTAGGGTTTTTACCTTCAAAGAGTGATAAATGAAAGAGACTGTACATTTATACCTGAAGATATTGTGGGATGGGAAAGACAGGATCCATGTTGCGCTTGGGCAAAGAGGGGTCTCCATGCTCTCTACCACCATTTATAGAGCAAAGAGAGGGTGCAGCACTCCCCAGACAAGGAGTACCCTCCCTAAACGTGCTTTCCATCAGAAGGCTAAAGAGGCATGTGTCCAAGCAGAGTTTCTAGAGAAACAAAGAAGAAATTCTAAAGGGCCAGAAGGCAGATGCAAAGGATATGTCTGGTGGTCTCTGAGTCCTTGGAGGAGGACACAAGTAGTAAAGAGAACCAGAGGTGGGATCCAGGCAATAGCAACCTCAACAGTACGTCCACAGGTGAAGGAGCTCACTAAGAAGGCTGATAAAGGCTCAGAGAGGTAGAAAGAGACCCAGAAGAGCCTGAGCCAGAGGAGGAAAGAGCTTTAAGAGGCCACAAGTCAAGGACAGCAAATCCTGCTGGGAGGTCAAAGGAGACATGCCCACTGGATTCAAAAGCCAAAAGGGAAGGGGTTGGGAGCAAGGAACAGATGAGTATGCTCGTCTTTCAAAAGTGTCATGGAGGATAGAGATAGAAATGGACATACAATTAGGCAGGAATTTTGTTGTTTTTGTAAGTTTGTTTTGGTGGGGATGTTAGAAGATACACTGATGTATATTAAAAAGTTTAAGAGTTTCTTGGGCAAAAATCTATTTAAATTGGGCACTGACAACCCAGAAGTGGTTAGGAGTTCTTCACTGGCAGGAGCTAGAGTCAAGACTTTTATAGAGAAGACACAGAAACAAAGAAATTATTTGATTGGCCAAAGCATAAGCAATAGCCTTATCTGGGAAAGACTTCTTGGCTGTTTGTATTTGTCCTTAGGTTTTGATTTCTTAACCTTGAGGCATTAGGTTTGGTTTGCTAGGTAGGATGCTATGTCATTAGAAGTACCTCAGTACAATGACTTCTTCATTTTCTTTAACAGGTAAAACAGAAAGATGGTTAAATGTTGAGAATACATAGAGGATAAAAAGGGAGGCACTGCCATAAGGGAAGAGAATGAGAGGCAAGGCCCGACTGGGACCAGAGTTCTGATGACAGGGAAAGAACCAGGTGTGAGAGTGCAGAAATAGGGACTGCAATATCAAATAATGACTTATTTTTTAAACATCTGTTTTATTTATCTTCCTCTACCTGCCTATAGATGGCTTTCTATATCCACAGTCTTCAGTGAAAAAACTCAGGTTTCATTTTCAAGCCAGAGTTCCTCAAGTCCCTGGTAAGGCATGTCTGAAAGCTGAGTGTTTTTGATTTGTAAGAGCTAGGGTCTGTTGAAAGAAAAAAGCCAGGGCTGGACGACACAAGGCAGGCCTGGAGATGAGAGCACAGGCCTATGAAATCAGCCATAGGGTGGCAGGAGGAAGCCATAGGAAGGTGGCAGAATACGTTAATTTTCCCATCGCCCAGGAAGGAGGTAAAAACCCTTTCTTGGCTAAGGAAAGCTCAAAGAGATTAAGAAAGGAGAGCCCAAATGCAGGCTGCTTTATGCCTCAGCCCTCAATGACAAAACCAGCAAGAGGATGGAGACAGGACAGAAATACCCAGATAGGCTTAGAGAATGCTTCACACCGTGCCTCTGTCACCATGGGAAAGTCCCAGTACAGAAAAATGGGGCAACAGCAGTGGCATATCAGGCAGGGAGGGCCTGAAATAGTTCCCCTCCCCTCACCCCGTGAGTATTCCTGGCCTCCACTAGGACACAGGAGAACAGTGAAAAAGAAATCCTATAACAAACAGCCCTAAAAATTTAAGAAACTTAACAGATTTTTATATTTCTTTAAATTTTTTATTACAGTAAACTCTACCTCCAACATGGGGTAGAATGGACTGAGCCAGCTAGGTGCCCCTCAAATTTTCATATTTTTGAGCACACAACACAACCATCACTAGTCGGCAGGGACATCAGCTCATCTTTGACACTCAGGGCCCAGGGCGATAGAGCAATAGCCATCTTGGATACAGCTGGACGGTCTGGCAGAGGAAAGAGTATCCAGGAGGTCTTGCCCAGACACTTAAATGTTTCCCTTAACTCACCTCATTTTTGCTAGTTCGTCAAATGAACCACATGGCTCCAGCCACCCATAGGGCGTCCAGAAAGAACAGTTCAGAGATATTTGGTAAGCAACATGACTGATGGCCACATCTTCGACGGGAAAAGGGAGCACTGTTCCAGCCAGAACACTGAGCAGCTCAGCGTGCAGAGGCAATCATGAGAAGCTGACGGAAGAAAAGGCCATTCTCAGGGTTACTAGGCAGAGGTGTTGCTGGGCAGGGGCAGAGAAGGGTCCAGGAGGAAATCCATTCACTACACCAGCCACCGGGGCTTCAACAGGGTGTGCAAAACACACAGAGAGGCCAAAGTCTAGGCCTGGCGGCATGGGAAGGCAGAGCAACCATCAGTAAAGAATGAAGGATAACACATGAACAGTCATGGTTGAGGGAAACTACCAAGAATTTAAACTGAATTGAAAGAGTTAAAGTCAGCATTGACTTATTTAAAACTGTGAGTCATTTTGAAGAAACAAAAGAAGTGTATGTCACCATCGGAGGAGAAGGGGGAGCTGTGAAAAATTCTGGTACAGTCATAGAGTAATAAATAAGGACAAGTATATGTGCACTTACAAGTGCATGTAAGCTGTGACTGGGACTTTCCTGCTATGAAGAGTAAATGTGTGGTAGAATAAGAGGGTAGAGACCTACAGACCAGGATGTCCATGTGCAAAGGCCCCTATTTTCTTTGAGAATGAAAAGAGGAAGTCATCTAGGACTGTGTTCGATATGACTGAACCCTGGAAACATGTTGGTGACCCAAGAGCCAGTAAGCCTGAGTGATGTCACTCCAGGGAACACCAGCACTATCAGATATCAGTGTTCCCCACCCCTGACTCCCAGGGCAGGAACTTGGCATTTGAGCCTTGATGGAGGGAAGAAGAGAGTGTAGCGCACATCTGGTTCAACGAAGGCCATGAACTCCTGGGGAGAAGTCCTGCCTCAGCAAGGAGCAAGGGAAGCAGCCGTACCATTCATGCTGCTTTGACGTCTGCAGTGAGGTCACCTTGGGTGGCTCTGTGTATCTGACTCTAATGAATGAAAAGAAAACACTGAAATCAGACTGAGATTCAAGTTCTGGCTCTTCTAGCCACCTTCAAAGTACACTCTCTCTGAGCCATTTTTCCCATCTATAAAATGGGGAGAAAGGCACCTCCCTTAGGTGTTTGAATGAGGATGAGGTATTTATGGATAGTCCTTCAAACATAGGAGGCATTTATAAAATAAGATTCCCTCTCACATTTCTGTCTACTAGTGACCCATCTGGTATTCAGAGAATGTACATTCTGTCATTCTTCATGCTATGAAATATTCTCTAGCAGTTCCAGTAAATCATTTGAAAAATCAAATGCAAAAGCATGTTGGACAAGTAAGAAGTATAAATTTCAGTAACAACCCACATGGACAGCGATGGAGCTGTGACTATCCTCACTCCCCACCTTCTCCCCAGCAGACCTGTTCTGTCGCATTTTGTCACAACATGGGAGTGAAAGGCTGATACGGAAATTTTTAAGCTCCAATCATTCACTCCCCTTCAACCTAAAGACAACAAAATTTAATTGAACAGCCAGTGATCCTCTCTGGGTTTGGAAACTATTGTTCATTTTGTGGATGGGAGTTTGGAGGGATTTCTGAGTGAGCTTTAGGTACTATGAGGTATTAAGTGAATTAGAGAGCAGATTAATTCACTAACAATAGCATCATGGTTATGTTTTGCAGCGTGACAAATTTCCCAACACTGTGGCTTAAAACAATTTCATTTTCTTTCTTATTTTTCTAGGTTTGATGGACTCAGATGAGCAGTGCTCACTTGGGGCCTCTCCACACAGCTCTGGTCAGATGGTAGGCTGGGCCTGGGGTCCTCCGCAAGCCGGCTAGGACCTGGGTGGAGTGGCAGGTGATTGCGTAAGTGTCTCTCACCCATGGGGGCTTCTCCTTTCTCAGAGACAATGGTCGGATCTCTTTTTAAGCTTGGCACTTCATTTCCCTGGAGGAATCAGTGGATGACTGAAGGTAATTTAACAATTTGGAGGAAAGGTGGGTGGGGCAGCAGAAGAGAGAAGGTCCTGAGAAGGTCCGCTAGAGGCATTAGGCAGAGAGGTTAGGAATGTGGGCTTTAGAGATGGAGGCCTTAGGCTCTGTTGACCTCTTTGTTACTTTGTCAGCTCTTCAACCCACTAGCTGTGTGACTTTGGAGCAGATTTATCCTCTTTGAGCTTCATTTTTGCCATCTCCAAAGGGGGCTAACCTAATGCCTACCTCACGGGGTATTTGTGAATATGGAACAAGAAAATAGAGTGCAATGCCCTGTGTTTAGAGGATGCTTTTAGGTGTTCGGCAGTGACTTCAGAAGTGACTCAAGTCACACCTAGAGGCAGTCCAACAAATGAGCAATCCCAGTGCTAAGAGATTTGGTTGGTGACAGAATCCCTGGCAATGACTAGAATCAAACATTCCCTGCAGCATTTTATTCCAAGAAGGAAAAATGTACTTTTGATGAGCAAACTTGCTTATGGTTACTTGTTTCTACATGCATCAATATCCTTGTAGGCAGTCCCCAAAAGAGAACTATGGTGTGGCTTATTCTGGTGCCTTGTAAATGGGGTTGTTTTTTATTACATAGGTTGTGCTTGGCTCTGGGGAGAGGGGAAGCTCAGATCACAGCATGTTCTGAGTGGGTGTGTGCTGGGAATGCCCAATGCTGGTCCTTTGTACCTAGCACCTCTCCCATAAACTGTCAGATCTCTCCGTGACAGCTAAATACATGTTTTAGACATGTGTTAAAAATCAGGCATGCCAGACCCAGCTCAGATTTCATTTCACTGAATCACCTTCTGACTAGGACCTTAGGAAGAAGGCAACAACCTCAAACAGAGATTAAGTTGCTTTCAGGTAGAATTACAGGACAGGGGCCTGGCTGGGGGAATGTCCCTACGATCTAAGAGCACCATAGAGGACCCTACTGCTTGAGTGCTTCAAGAACTGCAGAAATTGGCAAGCATTTTGCTTCTTTTTCTTTTCCTCTTCTTCTCCTCCTCCTCCTCCTCTTCTTTGTCTTCTTCCTTCTTCTTCTCCTTCTCCTTCTTCTTCATTTTCGTCTTTGTGGAACTTTAAAATTCAACTTTAAGTGCCAGTTAAGAACTCTATAAACAGCAGTAATTTCTATCTCCATCAATATTAATGCTAGGGACAAGCCCTCACCCAAGGGACAGGAACACATCCAGAACCAATTTGAATCCCCAGGCAGATTGAGAAAATTATTATACCTCAGCAGGGGTAGGGTTGAATCTATCTGCTTTGACCTACTTTGGAAGATGATCTCTTCTCACTACAAATAAACAGATGATGGAAAATGCAGGCCAGGGTTAGAGAGAGCCTGACTAGGTAATTTTAGCAATTGACACATAGACATTCTTGCTGCTCAACAAGATCAAGGCTAAACTTGGAGTGGGCAGAGTTCCTTGACATTTTCTGTGGCCAGATATGCAGCTTGGCAGTCAGGAGAGGAATGAGCACAGAGGATTCATCCCCTTCAGCTCAGCCAGACTCTTTACAGCAAGAAGGGTCTATTTGTTTCTTCTTCCTCTAAGGGAAAGGACAGTTTTTTCAAAGGACCAGAAAAAAACCTTTGGCCAAATTTGGATCATGAAATCAAGAAATAAAATTATCAGAAACCTTAAGTAGTCTGAAATTAGATGAAGTGAATACATAAGGCCATTTAACAAGCATTTCTTGAAGCCCAAACCAAGTACTCAGCTGTAATTTCTAAATCTATTTTATTTGAACCATGTACAGGTGAAAATGGATTTTCTGAGGTAATTAACGAAATAATGTGACCACCAAAAACTAAGCAAGGTTTAGCAGCATTAAAAGAAATATAGAAAGTAGAAAGAGGGAGCAATGTTATTATTTCTTTCTGTGCTATAAATTTTCCACCACATTTTAAGAGGGGCTCATAATGACACTGGGTATGTCCAAAGGGGAGAAACGCAGGTAGAAGGGAGATGCAAAATCCTGTGACATAGAGACCATTAAAAAACTGGGATCATTGAAGGGGGAAGGGCTCTCAAGGGGCAAAGGGACACGATGCTTTGATTGATTTTTGTTTTCATTTTGAAAGGCCGTCTTGAGGTCATAACACGTTTGTGTAGAAGCTCAGGACAAGTACAGGGTACAAGCTGTAGAAAGGCACTCAAGTATGGAATGGGTGCCTGGGTGGTGGCGAGTTCCTTGCCGTGCTTAAGATGGATAGTTTGTTGACTGTGGTATGGAAAGGGATTTGGACACAGGGATGACCCTGCATTGGGATGAGATAGAATTCAGGGGGCAGGATGGTGCTGGTTGCATTAAGAGCTCAGTTCTAGAAACAGACTGATTTGGGGGACTCAATCACTCATTTCACATGATCCTGAACACTCTACTTAACTTCTCTGAGCTTTGGTTGTTTCACTAAGGAAGTGGAGAGAACAGTGCCTGTCGCATCAGGTTGTTTTGAGAAACAAATGCCTTCTGCATACAGAGAGCTTCACATTCTCCTTCACACACGATGCTTAATAAACGGCAGCTATTCCTACCATTAGTCACTGGGGTTTTTATTACCCTGATAGCCAAATGTAAACTTGCCAAATTCTCCAGATTCAAGGAATTTCACCCACAATGCAACTATAAGATGGCGGACATACTGGCACCCTAAGTCATGCTCTGGGACCTAGCTTGGAGGCGAGGAGCAATGAGAAAGCAGTCAACAGTGAAAGGGGGGAGAGAAATGAACCTGGACCCACATGCTCAGAGCCAGAAACAAAGCAGGGCGGGACCCGTGAAATCAGGCCATGAATTTACAGGGAGTTTACTGTACTCTGACTTTTATATGATTACTTTTTTGTTTGACTTTTATAGGAACAAAATATCAGTTGAATAATAAATAGGGTTTTCCTGGAAGCTGATGTTTATGGTGACCTTACTCGGTGGCAGAGAGACAAGTGGAAAAAGATGGTAGAAAAGGGAGGTATGTGTTAACCGTTGTGTAAAGAAGATATATCTACAGCAACAGCCTTCCCACTGCCCTCAGACCGAGACTCACATCTACCCGCATGAAGGTATAAACCGCATGTACAGACACTTAAGAGTCCTTTTTTGCCCACATGTCCTCCAAGATCACCCTCCCCCAACTCTAGTGAAAGAAATACAAAAGGACAGCTTTCCTGTTGGCAGGCCGACTTGGGGGCCAGTGATGTGAATTCTCATCCTGGCCTGCTTAAGTAGCTGGTTGGCTTGAACACATCACTTACTCTGTTCTCACTCACGTGGTGAAGATGCAGCCTAGTCCTGCTTGAGCTCCAACAGGCCCTCCCCGCTTACTGGTCTCCTACTCTCTAAAGCACAGAGTACCACCTTTCTTTTGAAGCCTACCATCTACCCCTCTGTGACATGGCCAATGAGCCACAATTCCCATGAAAGCACACAGAGGCACACAATATTACAGAAGAACTGGAGGAACTTTAGAAATCAAGTATCATGGCCCCTTCAGTTTATGGATGAAGAAACTGAGACTTGGAGTAAGAACATAATTTTTCCAAGGAGAGACAGCTAATTCGTTATCAGGCCAGGACTAGGGCCCAAGCCCTTAGAAATTCAGATGACTGTTCTCACATGCATGCACGTACAATACACCCATATGGTAATACTTTAAGACTTCTATTGAATATAACTTAGACACCATAAAATCTACCTATATTAATTATACAATTCACTAATTTTTAGTAAACTTACAGAGTTATGAGACCATTACCACAATCCAATTTTGGAACATTTTCATCACCCCAATAAAGATTCCCTGTGTGCATTTGCAGTCATTCCCCATTCCCACCAGGGGAAAACCTTAATCCACTTTGTGTCACCATAGATTTACTTCTCTGGATATTTTATATAAATGGGATCATACAATACATGGTCTTTTCCCCATTTAAAGGGGAAAGCAGTCAGTCTCTCATCAGTAAGTATGATGCTAGCTACAGATTTTTTTGTAGAATCCCTTACCAAGTTGAGAATATTCTTTTATATTTCTACTTTATTGAAAGTTTTTATCATGAAGGGGTGTTACATTTTATCAAATGCTTTTTGTGATCATCTATCATCTATTGAGATGATCATATGGGCTTCACCCTTTGCTCATATTATTCATTAATATGATATTATATTGATTTTAAGATATTAAACCAACCTTATATTCCTGGGAGAAATCCTCCTTGATCATGGTGTATAATCCTTTTTATATGTGGATAGATTTGTTTTGTTATTTTGTTAAAGATTTTTACATCTAGATCCATGAGGGATATTGGTCAATAGTTTTCCTGTGATGTTTTCCTCTGGCTTTGGTATTAGGGTAATACTAGCCTTTTGGAATTAGTTGGGAAGTGTTCTCTCTTAGGGTTTACGGAAAGATTTTTCAAGAATGTGCATTTTTTTCTTTGACTATTATTTTTTATTTTTACAGAACACAAAGGTAGTTTTATTTATTTATTTGATGTAGTGTTTCATGAGTCATGTTTGCATATAACATTCAATGCTCATTTAATATGCACCCTCCTTAATAGCCCTCACTGGACTAAACCATCCCCTCCAATCCCCTCCTCTCTGAAACTCTCAGTGTGTTTCCCAGAGTCCATAGTCTCTCATGGTGCATCTCCACCTCTGACTGCCCCCCCTTCATTTTTCCCTCCCTTCTCCTAATGTCCTCCATGCTATTCCTTATGTTCCATATATAAGTAATAAATTCTATAAAATATTTAAAGATAAGACAATTATCATATGGTTTCTCTTTGAATATTTCATAGAATTCATCAGTAAGGCATCTGGGCCTAGGCTTTTCTTTGAGGGAAGATTTTCAATTACTAGTCTAATTCATTATTTGCTATAGGTTTACCCAGATTTTATATTTCTTCTTCAATTTCATTAATTTTTGTCTTCCTACAGATCTTCCTATTCTAAATTGTCTAATTTATTAGCATAAAGTTTTGTATAGGATACCTTTATAATCCTTTTAATTTGGGTAAAGTTGGACTGATGCCTCCTTTCTCATTCCTAGTCTGGCAATTTGTGACTTCACTATTTTTCTGGTTTCTCAACCTCAACACTATTGATACTTGGGCCCAATTTTTATTACGAACAAGGCTGTCATGCACCGTAGAATGTTGAGCAGCATCTCTGATCTCTACCCACCAGAAACCAACAGCACGCATATCTGAGTATATACACCAAGGTATGACAATTAAAAATTTCTTCAGATACTGAAAAGTGTTCCCTGAGGAGAAAACTCATCCCTGGTTTAGAAACTGGTCTAGATGAAGTTGTAATTTTGTTGATTTTCTCAAAAAATCAACTTTTATTTTCATTGATTTTTATCTATTTTGTTGTTTTTCATTTCATTGATGTCTATTCTAATCCTTAACTTCCTACCTTCTATTTTCTTTGGGTTTAATTCATTGTTTTTGTATTGTTGTTTTTTTTTTTTTCATGGTTTCTTAAAGTGGAAACTTAGGTTATTAATTTGGACTCCACAAGTTGATTTTAAGACAAATTATATTTTGGACAACTTGGAGTTTGGTAAACCTAATCTCTTAGCTAGAAGAACCATTTGTATATTAATAAACAGAAAATGGTAAAAGAAGAGCTTTTCCCCAGCTCTTAATTTTTCCTTCCCTAAGCAAAATGTTATGTGAAAGAAACTTAGCTATGGTGAACTTCTAGCCAGTTTTCTTACCTAATAACGCTGGCTTCCCTGAAGACACAAATTGTCAACCTCTTTTTCACCTCCCGTCAACATCCTGACTGATTTTCATTCACTCACACTGATTAGCTCATCTGACCGAACAACTGCTGCTGATTCTATAGGAGAATATGATCTTGTCTAAGTAATGTAAATAATGAATAGTACATGTAAGTGATCAATAGACAGTAGCTGGTAATGCAATCATTATCATAGCTGTGATTGTGTAGACAGTAAGGAATTATCTTTTAGAAAAATTAGACTTTAAAACAAGGACATTTTCAAATCATGGAAGGACAGAAGAGATATAATCAGGCACACTAGAAAGGAAAACTCCATTAAATGGCCAGACTGATAGTCACCCTCCATTCTAAAACAGGTGCTAAAGCTGGGATGGGGTTACCACCAGGAGCTAAAGGAAGACACAATTTTTAAGTCTCCTCAGCAAGTATTAGAGCCAAGCCATGGAAACCAAATTCAGTCCCTGAGCACCATGGTCAGGAGCAGAGGTAAAGAAGCAGAAGACTAGGTCAAGATAAAGAACAGGGGAAATAAGAATATCTGGGACAATGTCAAGACAGCCTGGGCGGAGCATACTACCAGTCAGTTTGCCAGTTGCCTTTATGGGATCTCCAGAACCCAGGGCATGTCAATGGTCTGGTGGGCTTTTGGTTACAAGAAAGCTGCTATCAATGGTAGCTTTTTCTGCTTGTACATTGTGTACCCACGGCAGGTGCTATACCCTGTCTCCCTGTAAGACACATGCAAAAGGAAGGCAACTGACCTCCACACTTCTTTCCATGATTCAAGTCCCTTTCCCTCTCTATCCCTATCCTTGTCCCTGCCCTCCCAATTCATCTTTCATTTGCCCTCACTCTCTCCCTATCCAGGTCCAGTTTCTCTTTCACATGTTACATTATCCAGGCTATATCTAGAGCTCACTCCAGGACTTTGGGAAATATTCTTTCTCTACTTCAAATCATGCTTCTTACATAAGACTATCAATTCTTCCTGTTTCAGGATATCCCGGGTGTGGCGCACTTCTGTTTACAATATAAGAACACGAGGAGCATTACATAGCCATACAACTGGGAAAAGATTAAAACAGGAAAACTTGGGCTAGAGCGGAGATTCTCTGGGTACCTGTGTTCTGGGCTATGAGATCTATCTATGAGCTGGCAAATGAGGCATGAAAAAAGAAGAACATTAGCAAAAAAACAAAAAGTTTAAAGAAAATGGAGGAAGGGAATTACAAGGCCCCCTTACCTGCATTTGATCAAAGCTTTACATGTATTAGTTAATTAAATTGAACAATTCTATAAAATGATTCTCATCTTCTTTATTTTATAGAAGGAAAAAGTGAGGCTAACCAACCTTAAATAACTATTAGTATGTAGCAGAGCTGGGATTCCAACTCAAGACTGGATGACTGCAAAGTCTCCCCCTTATACCACCTGCTTCACACACCACTCAATAAAGAACATAATGGTTACCTTGGTGATCTCTGTGATCAGTTTTCTTTTGCTTAATAATATTCTCTAGAGTAAAAAATTCAGGAAGGATAGCAGCCTGAATATGTCCTGACTCCCTTCATTTCAGTCCACCTACTTCTCCTGTGTCAAGTATTATTATGGATGCAGTTAACAGTGGTGAAGGTGGTGATGAATATGTGTGTGTGACTCTCTCTACCTGGGCCAGATAAGAATCTGCAAACAAAATAGGTGACCTTAACATCAAAGATTAGAATACATGGATGCATAAGGAGAACTGAATCCATGAGATTTATGCACCCCACCTCTCATTCCAATAATACTACCAAGAGAAGAGCAACGTCAAGATCCACATAAGTAGGCTTGGCCTCCCTGCTCCTGAGATGCTCCTAAAAGAAGATGAAAAAGAAAACTTTCCTCTCTGTACTCTTAAGGTAAGGGACCCTAAATTGGCTGAGAAACAGAAAGGCTTCTCCTTGATGCTGCCATCTCAGCAGAGAATGATAAAGTTCTTCTGCTGGTTCAAAGGAACAGAGACCACAAGCTTTCCATTGCTCCTGAGACAGCCCCACTAAAAAAGCATCAACAGCCGAACTTGAGTCTAAGTGAGCAGACTGTCAAACTAAATAACAATTTTACATGAGGGTGTCTGACGGTGGTGGGAAGAACAAAGAGAACATTCTGAACTGGCCTTTAGTGGAATGGAGTTGCTGGAGGAGCCTAACAACAAATTGGACAGGAAAACCAGTTATTAAAGAGATTGAAAGACAATACAAAGATGGCTCTCAGCACTGAAAAACACGATTTAGATGAATATAGTCAATAAATAAAAGGACAAAGGAATCACCACTGAGATTCAAATCACAAGCCAGATGAATGCAGGAAATATTTTCAAAAACTGGGCTATAATACAAAAAGATGAAAGGTATGAGGTAAACTATAAAAGGCTTCAAGAGTATATGGAGGCAAACTGAGACACAAGAGAGTTCCAGAAGGAGAAAAAAGAAGAGATGGAGTTGGGGCCATCATTAAACATAATTAAATAAGTCATAGAAGAAAATATTCCTGACCTGAAGATGAATCTGTTTCTGCAGGGTAAAAAAGCATCATATAATTATATGTTTAAAGTACAAAGCAAAGCAATGCAGCATGTGGTTTGTAACATGTAAAAGTAAAATGTAAGACAACAATAGCACAAAAGAAAAAGGAGATAAATGGAAATATGCTATTAAGGATCCTTAATTGTATATGAAGTGGTATATACATTAATTCATGGTAGACTATGATTAGTTAGGGATGACTATTTTGATCCCTAAAGCAACACTACAAAATAAAAGAAAGAGGTGTAACTAAAATCCAATTAAGCATATAAAATGGAACACTAAACAATATTCAACTACTCCAAAAGAAATCAGCAAGGGAAGAAAAGTAAACCAAAAACAGGACAAATAAAACAAATAGCATGACAGTGGACTTCAACCAAACCTTGTCAATAATTACATTAAATGTAAATGGACTGAACACTCTAATTTTAAAAAGTGGAAGTGACTATCAGAGTTAAAAGAAGGCAAGAACAACTATATCTGCCTACAAGAAATGTGTTTTAAATATGAAGGCACAAATAAGTTAAAAGTATGAAAAAAGATATACTATATGATTATTATTTCTGTATTTTTTAAAAAGCTAAAGATGGTTTAATAGGTGATGGCTATTAAGGAGGATGCTTGTGATGGGCACTGGATACATGTAAGTGAGGAATCACTAAATTCCAATTTCATCACATATGTCAACTAGAATTTTATCACATATGTTAACTAGAACTTAATGAATAAATAAATTTTTGATTAATAAAAAATATGAAAACCACAGTTTTAGTTTAAAAGAATGACAGATATACTATGCAAATATTTATGTATTTTTCAAAAACTGGCATGGCCATATGAATATCAGACAAATCAGACTTCAAAACAAAGTGCAATGCCAGTGATAAACAGGAACATTAAAATAGCCAATTCATTTGTAATTGCTAAATAAGATACTAAGTAAAAATACTAAATTTGCTTTTACAAATTAACAGAGCTTTAAAATGCATTAAGTTAAATCTGACAGAGTTGTAGATTTTCATACTCCTAGTAGAAGAGGTAGACCCCAAAAAACAGTAAAGA
>PITA01000958.1:65992-133363 GCA_004023965.1 Spilogale gracilis
TATCATGTCATCTGCAAAGAGAGAGAGTTTGACTTCCTCTTTGCCAAGCTGGATACCTTTTATTTCTTTCTGTTGTCTGATTGCTGTTGCTAGGACTTCTAACACTATGTTGAATAGTAGTGGTGAGAGTGGGCATCCTTGCCTTGTTCCTGATCTCAGAGGAAAGGCTGTCAGTTTTTCCCCACTGAGGATGATATTCACTGTGGGTTTTTCGTAGACAGATTTTATGAGGTTGAGAAATGTTCCCTCTATCCCTATACTAAAACAGTAAAGATATAGAGTATAGGTTCCCAAAGTATGATCTAGCTATTACTAAGGGTCCCTGAGACCCTTTCAGGGAGCCTACAAACTTAAAGCTGATTTCATGGTAATACCAAGAATTTATGTGCCTTTTGCACTTTAATTCTATACTGGAATAAAGTATAAGAGAGTATCTTCATAATTAGGTACAAATTTCTTAGATGAAATATCGAAAGTATTAACCTCACAAGAAAAAAATATAAATTCTGCCTTACCAAAACTAAAGAAAAAACTGCTTAGCCAATGACATTAATGACAGAATGTAAAGGCAAGTCACAGACTAGAAGAAAATATTTATAATAAATATATCTAATAAAATACTTTTACGTAGTTTGTATAAAGAACTCCTACAAATTAATAACAAAGGCAAAACAGATTTTTTAAATGGGCAAAAGACTTAAAAAGATACTTCACAAAAGCAGATATACAGATGGCTAAAAAAATATGAAAGCTGATTAACATCATTAGTCATTAGGGAAATGCAAATGTAAATCCTAATAGAATACCATCTCACTAGAATGACTAAAATGAAAAAAGAAAAAACTATTGACAACAAATGTAAGAATATGGAATTATCTGAACACTCACAGACCACTAGTGAGAGTAAAATATAGTACAAACATTTTGGAAAACAAATTGTTAAGCATATACCAATTTCTGATGTCATGCATGAATCCCAAAAGCATTTTGTTAAGCATGAAAAAAAAGCCAAACACAAAAGAGTATATTCTGTTTAATTCCATTCATCTAGAAGGTCTATAAAAGGCAAAACTAAGCTATGGTGTTTTATAAATTATACTTTATTAATAAATTAAAAAGAAAATTATCTATTTTGCCATCACCACACCCCCCCAATCCAGATAGTGTAAATTCACTAAACTAGGCACATATGAACTGGACTGGGTCAATTCTTCCTCAATTTGGATTCCTTTCTTTGAGGTCTTATATCTGTGGACGATTTCATGCACATGATACTGTGCATCATGAGGACTTAATGAACCCATCACTGTCAATTCTTATTTAAAATGTTGGCAAGCTTTGATTTTATACTTTTAAGATGTTCTAATATTTTTTTCTTGTACTCCAAGGGGTCATCTTTAGCACAAACTCTAGATGTCTGTCTGCCACTTAGGATATCAGCAATTTAAGTCCTTTGTGTTACGATTTTCTGCCACTTGCACCTGAGGAATCCAAACTGATAAAGCTTGATGTTGAAGAAAGGGCCAGGTCATGAAGGTGACTATATCTCATGCTAAGGAAATAAGATTTTATCATGTCAACAATAAGTAGCTTCCAAAGTTTTCAAAAAAAAAAGAAGACATGTATCTAGCAACATTGTGCTCAGACTAAAGGCAGAAAGATCAAGTTGAAGTCTGGGAGGGATTGTTGCCTGAGTTAAGATAATGACAGTGGAGTAGAGGTAAGATGATCAAATTAAAAGCGAGCAGAATCCAAGGGCTTTCGGGTGAAAATACTGATGGGTGTTGGCGGTAGGTCCGATATGGGAAGTAAGGGCATGAAGGGCATCATAAGTGAACCCAGATTCCCAGCTCAGGTATCCGGGAATGTGGGAGGACAAGGACAAAGTCCAGGAAGTGAGGGGTAGTGATGGACCCAGCTCTGGGCATCCCAAACTTGGGTGTCCAAGACATTTCCACTGGGCAGCTGGTGCTCCACAGTGAAGTTGTGCTTGCACCGTGGGCCTCTTAGGCATCATCTCTAGACTGAGGCTTTTGTCTTACCGGCCTCAGTCATTTCAACAATTCCTTAGCACATAGTGGTCCCTGGAAAGAGCCCGATCTTTCCTCCCTAGCCTCACTACTCATCCCACCCCACCTCATAGACTTGAGGAAAGCTGAAGTGGATGACATTGCCTTCTCTCCTTTCATCTGTTCAGTCTTAGATTTGGGGTTATCTCTCCCTTCCAGTGAGAGGGTCCTATGGGAGCCTTCAAGAGCACAAGCCTCATGACTAATGGTCTATTCTCTACATCAAGAGCACAGATCTGCACCCATTTAATATTGACTGAGCTTTATAATGTTCCAGGCTTTGTACTACAGATCAGATGCACAGAAATGCAAGGTCTTGGCTGCTGCCTTCAGTGAGCTCGAAGAAAAAAGGCAGACATACACAGCTGCAACTATTGGGTTAGCCTGGTTATGGCTGAAATTCAGTGGGGTTTTGGAGGAGGGGGGAGTAGGAAAGGCTGCAGAAGTAAGGGATAGTGCCAAGAGGTGCAAGCCTTTGGCCTTACATTGAAGAATGTGTACAAATTCAGCTGGATAGAGCAAAATGTGGCAGATTCTCTGAACAAAAGATCGAAGAAAGACCTGAGATATGAGAGAGCCTGGAATAATTGGGAAGCGGGAAGTTTCAGACAGCTTAGTGTGGCTGGAGTCTAATGCGCAAGGACAGGAATGTTTGCTGTGGGTCCGCAGAGGAAGCAGGCAGTTTGTTTGCAGAGCAAGTGCTAAGGCTTGCACAGTGTTTAAAGCTTCACAGGCAATAGGAGCCGCCTTTCTCCCCTGGGTTCTCTCCCATCGGAAGAGCTCATAAACAGTCTGGGAGAAGCCTTATATATCCACAGTCTCCTCAGCATCATCACATGGTGCTCCAGAAAAGGACATTTTGGTGGCTGGTGAGGATATCTGAAGCTAGAGCAAAACAGGTGACATGGTCACCTTGTGGTGTTCCTAGGACTCGCCAGGTGGGCAACCAGCACCGGGGTGTGGACACCAGCACCGGCTCGGGCGGCAGACAGCCGGAGGGGCTACTCCAGAGCAGTACTAGGGCTCAGGGTAAGATGATTGGTAGTCATCCCCAGATCCCAAACCTCGGGTCTACTGCAGTTCCTGCCTAAAATGGGGCTAATTAACTCTACTAGACATGGCAAGATAGCCAGGGTCTTAGAGGAAGCAGTGTCATGGCCAGAGCCACAGACTTCCAGGATTCAGAAAGGCAGAGACACTCTGGGCCCAGGCAGCACTTTCAGTGGTCACAAGATGTGGGAAGGATACAGGACAAGGAGAGGGGATGTGCTGAGCAATGGGCCTCCAGGGATGGCCAAGGCTAGCTCCTCTTAGACACAAGCAAATGGCATAACATGGGGCAGCAGCTCCCACAAAGAGATTCTGTGAGCTTCTGGATTAGTTTATTAGTTTGAGTGTTTTTATGACCCAAGACTTTGATTTTTATGCCTTTGTGATGTTCGAGCTAGGAAGAAATCCTGTTAATAGTCTAGTACAACTATCCATAAAAGCTACCATATATCCTAAAATCTAAGAGGCCATATATTGCCAGAAACATTACTATTTTTCCTACCACTAATAAAGTAAACTATTGCTGATTAACTAAAGGTAACAGCAAACTGTGAAGCATTTAGTTGTCATTGGTCTTATTGCCAAATATTCCCTATTCTCACTGCTTCTGGGAACATGATAAATGAGACAATACTTCCTGACCGCTTTGTGATTGGGTGAAGTTGTGTGTCTAATTCGGCAAATGAGTTGTGAGTGCAAGTGACCAACGAATTACTTGTGAGTCTGAGCCCTTCAAGGCACCTTCTAATTAGTGCAATGCTGCCATATAGGCTAGAGGCAGCAGCAGACACGGTATGCAAGATGCATGGGTAGCTATGATTACAATGAACCCAAGCCCCTGAGCTGTGAGTCAGCTCTGACAAGCCTCCTTCGTGCTTCTGCTTCCACTGAATTAGAAAAGGCTACAGTTTCTGAGATTCATAAAAACTGCTATCACTCCAAAAAGATGTTTCAGGATACACAACTGGCATCACTAACACATATTTTTAAACAAAGGCATATGCTTCCAAATGAAATGATAACAAAGCACAACTTTAAGACATAATAAAAATGCCAGACTTGGCCCGGGAAAACTTTCAAAACTGAGAAAATGAAACATATCTGTTATGTTAGTTACTTTTTCTGTCTACCATCACTCACTCTATTTGGTCTTTTTTTGGAAGGTTGAAATTTAGAGCATTTAGGAATTTGTATGGAGAGCAAATGCTTTGACAAGGGCCTAATTCAGCCCTGAGATATCCAGGATCAAAAAGAAAAGATTTGTGAGCTTGACTACCAGGAATTAAAGAGGTATAAGAGGCAGAGGCCTTCCCTAAACCTTCTCAGAAAAAAAATGGTTGGGAAACATAGACCAGGGTAACAGGTTACAGGTACATGAGCAATATTTGGAAATATTGAGCTCTTACCCATATTTACCAATTTTGTTCTTTCTTGTCTGTGTTCCCATGTAAAGAAAAAGAGTGAGCCTTTCGTACTTGTTGATGAATACAATTTCTAGGACTTTCCTGGTTTCAATTACCCTATTCCTTTCTACCCACAAGCATTTTTAAGCTAGCAATTCCTTAGTTTGGGGTTCAGAATACATGGTTGCTGGGGGACTTGTCTCTAAAGACAGCCCTTCTTGGGTTCTGGGCACCTTGCATCCAACTTTGTAGACACCAAGAGAAGGAAAGTCATTGTGAAAATGAGCACAGGCAGATGGAAGCTTCTTCCTGGACTGAGATGGGGAAAGAGGACTCTGAGCACAAAAGCCCAGCAAGTTCCCAAAGTGAGATGATAAAAGCAAAGTTTGTAAAAGTGTCATTTGGGACTTCCCAGTACAAACAAACTTAATACGCAAATCTTAGATTCTGAATACAGTTATCCACTGAAAGGAATCAGGGTTCCTTGAAGAAATGGCTGCTTTTAGGTGTGGAGCTGAAAAAGGACAAGATGAAGTTGAAACATCTTGCTGGGTCAGAGAGTTGAGATGTGCAAACAGAATACGGGGACATGTCAAGTGGTAAGGGGCCAGCTTAAAGAGACTCAATCTGGGACAATTTCAACCTCAAATATTAACAGTACAGACTATAGCCTACAGAATACAGTAAGCATTCTTGGGCCCGTACTTATATAAATACATAAATAAATACACGAGAAAGAAGAGAGGTTTCATTGCTACAGTACAGTGGCAACTAACAGATATGGAAGAAATTATGGGACCAAATGTGGAAGGAATGATGGAGGTTAAAAATAATCACCATTTGGCAATAATTGTTTCAGGCCTTTTACTTTTTGAGATGATATACTGAGAAAAACACACCATTATTTCTGTGGTAATACTTCCAAAAAGATATAACCTGAATCTAATCACAGGGAAATATCAGATAAACCAAAGCTGAAAGACAGTCTACAAATTAGCTGGCCAGTCATCTTAAAAAATGTCTAAGAAGACCAAGAAACTTGAAGGACACTACAAAGACAATGATGACCAAACGTATCATGTAAAACTATATTGGTCCTAAACCAGAAAACTGAAATTTTCTTTTGCCAGAAGCACATTAGTGTGACAGCTGATGAAATGTGAATGTCTGTTGATTCGATGATAGCTATATGAATGTTAATTTCTTATATTTATAATTCTATAAAATAACACTCTTTTTTTGATATACACACATTGAAGAATTTAGGCATAAAGAGGCATTATATCTTCAGTGTACTTTCAAATGATTCCAAAAGAGAGAAAGATAAATCAAATCAGTAAAATGTTAACAGACTGGCAAACTGGGTGAAGAATATATGGAAATTCTTCACACTATTTTTGCAAATTGTCTGTATATCTGAAATTATTTCAAAATAAAAGGGTTTTTTTTTTTTTTTTAGGATGAATAGATAGAACTGTCTATGGAGATTCTATTGGGGGGAAATGTGTAAAATCCCATGTAGAATGGACTGCACTAAGGCTGGAGGCTGGGGGAGATTTCTTTTAGCATGAAGAAATATTTCTTCTAGTCTTATTAGATTTCCTCTAGTTTCTCCTATATGGGTCCAGAGCCACATTTTCTATTTCCTAACTGTTTTTGCCTTATTCCATAATGCATACAAGAAGTACTTGTTCTCTCCTTTCACACATGCACCCCCAGATTCAATGCCTTTCTTCAGAAGATACCCTTGGAATCCTCACTGAGCATCCCCTGAGATTAGAACACCTAAAAGGCAATACCTACCTCTAACTGGAGACTCTTAATTAGTTTGCAGATTATGTCTCTCCAACTATAGTCTTCTCCCCACCTCCAAGCACCTAACCAAGGTTTTGATTGGGTCAATGCCCACTGTCGTCTGCGTTCTATTCAGACTCGATTTGTGTTCATGTTGAGTCATAATCCAGTGGGAAAAGAATCCTAAGTGGGAAGAAACCATACTATAGTGAGAAGAACTCTGAATTTATAGTCTTACCCTCTCCACTAACTAGCTGTGTGAGCCTGGTTAATAATTTCTATAGTTCTCACCATAAAATCAGGAATCTGAACTAAATCTTAATAGCAGTCTCTTCCAATTCTTAAAAAGATGTAGTCATTAAACAAAAGAGCCCTCTAACTTAGTTTGCATACCCATAAGAATGAACTTTTCCCCCCTGAATTAAAGAGCTGAGCTCTTACACTTGATTCTCAAGGTTGACCTTGGTTTGAGATCATGGCATTGACATTGCTTTACCCCAGGGAGGGATTACAGCTAAGAGGCATCATTCCCACACCCAAGTTCTATTTTGTAACAGCCTTTGCCAGCTATGCTATGTTTAGCTTAAACTATTTCTGGATGTGCTACAGTTAATCACCTCTTCCAGTGAAAGCTAAAGGAGAAAAAATATACCAAAAAAAAAAATTCCTGTAATCACTAATAAATACCTTTAACTTTTTTTCTTCTGGTTCTCTGTCCCCCTGCCCTTCATCTCTGAGATTTCCCAACAATCGCTGCAAACAGCGTATGCATGAGCTGGTTCCCCGCATCTGGTATGCTCAGGTATCTATTTCCTCCAGGCCTGGATCAGATTCAGCAGCTCCTAGTTGTCAAGAAGCTGGGAGAGAGAGACTAGTTGTGCCCAGTTTTGCCTGAAAGCACAACTCAGGCACACACATTTTGGAATTGTTTTCCAGGCTCTGTCTTTCCCTTTGAGCTGCTCATCAGCGCTAAAGTCTTTGTTACAGGCATAAAGGACTTTTATTCTAAATCCCAAGCTTCTAGATCATTGTCTCTTCTCCTGGTGTCTATTAAATACTATTCCATTTATTTGTTTGGATTTTGCTCTGATCTAATTGTTCCTTTAAAAAAAAAAATCCAAGAGAAAATTATGCTGAATTTCTCTTGTGGGGCCAGACAAGGGAATACAATGGGAATCTTATATCCTGAAGGAATGCAAAGAATCCCAAAGATGGGCACTGGCTGCCTGAGCTGAGTGCTTTTAATAACAGAAGACATAAGAGCAATGAGAGTATGGACTGTGTCTACTTGTTGCAGGCGGGATATATTAACCTTGACACACAGGGAAATCCCTAAAGTCATGAAGTTTCTGTAAAAAAGAGTAGGTGAAAAATACTTTAATTTCTCTTACATGTTGATTTTGTAAAATTATAAAAAATCATAAAACATGAAAATGTCAAATGTGCAAAAAGTAAAAAGATAGATCTAATAAATACCCATAAAATATTGTCAAATTTCTTTATATTTTCATCTGTACTTCCATATACATACATATATGTATGTATATATATGTATAAATTGCTGAAGTATTTTAAAGGAATTACAGACATAAGGACACACCCCTTCTAAATACTTAAGCCTGTATAGCCCCCAAATAAGGTCATTTTGTGATTTAATGGTAGTAACATTATTGCTCTTAAAACTAATAATTACCACAGAATATCATGTAATACCCTGTCTCCAATAATTTACCCCAGTGATATCAAATATGTATTTTATAGTTGATTTCTTCAAAGCAGAATTGAATCAGACCAAGCCAATCATGTGACTGTAAACACTTTGCATTTATCTGTTTCTTCGTGGTATCATTTAACCTTTTTCTCTCTCCCTTGTTTTCCTTTACAGTGGAAGTTAAATCTAAAGGCTTGAGTAGTTTTAGGTTCAAGATTTTTTGTAAGAATTCTTCATAGTCAATGCAGTTTAATCAAAACATATCAGGAGGCACAAAACGTCTGGTCCTGCTATCTGGAGGATTAAATTTCATCACCTAGGGAAGCACCCAGTGAAGTCAGTTTACATGCATATTCTTAAAAACCACTATGCTATGCAAAATTACATAGTAAAATCCTTGAGGCCTATGAGGAAAATAGGGATGGGGTACAACATTCAAGAACTTTGTCAGTGAAACATAACAACAAAAAAATGTTAGGAATTTATTAAAAACAGTAGCGATCACACATTTGTGAAATGGTTAAGGAATACATAAGTAGGAGCACCTGGGTGGCTCAGTCAGTTAAGTGTCCGACTTTTGGTTTTGCCTCAGGTCATGATCTCATGGTCCTGAGATCCAGCCCTGCATCGGGCTCTGGGCTCATTATGGAGCCTGCCTAGGATTCTCTCTCTCCCTCTGTCCCCCACCCCACTCATGTGCTCCCTTTCTCTCAACAAATAATATAAAAAAGAGAAATACACAAATACTACAACTATATAGCATTTTACACTGAAGAAAAGACCTGAAGCTTGCTCGTAGAAGTGGGCATCAGAAGGGTTGCTGCATGGGGGTGGTGATGAAGTGAAGGAGGGTTATCTGACCTTACACCCAAAGCTCCAGCTCCAGATGTGCATGGTGTGGTTCATCATGCATGTGGTGAAATGGGGTAGCTGGTAGATGTTTGTGATGTGCACATGCGTGCATTTTATATATTCCTAGGTAGCTGGGTTCAGCTGGGTACAGTTCTCACCTAGTGTTTCCTGTGGAAGAACCACACACACATAACTGCGCACGTGCGTTACACTCAAGATGTTCCCTAGTGTATCAACTGCACTGGAAAAAAATCACATTTGAAACAAGTGCTATATCAGAAGTGACAATGCTGGTACATTGTGTCCTTTCTCTTTTTCTTCATCCCGCTAGCTGGAGGTCCATCAGTTTTGCTGATCTTGCCAGACAAAGAGCTGTTGATTTCAATGAATTTTTCTAATCTACCATTCTCTAGTCTTTTTTTGTGCTTTTATCATTATTATTTACTTAGATTGAATCTGCCCGCTTTATTCTAGCTTTCTAAGGTGGAGGTTTATGTCACTAATTGTAGATTTTTATTTCCTACTATAAGTTTTTAGAGCTATATATCTCTTAAGTACTACTTTAGATGCACCTCATGAAGTTGGGTCAGTGTGTTTTCTTTATCATTTCAGTAAAAATATTTTCTAAGACTTCCACATCTGCAAAGATGGAGTACACATATTTTCCCTCTTCTTCTGTCAAGAACAGCTAAAGATCTCAGAAACTACATATAAAAGACACATAAGAAGACTCTGAAAAGTACAGAAAAAAAAGACAGGCACGCTAGGGACCTCAAAATTAAGGACAGATACCAGGACACTGTAAGTGTGGTATGGAGGGGAGTCACCCCCTCCAAATGTCACTGGACTTCCAGGGAACGAGGGAACCTGGACTTCAGCCCCACCTGTCTGTAACAAACCAAGTCTCCCTCTCTAAACATAAAGAAACGATAAAGGAAAGAACCTTGGGGTATCAAGAAAGAAGAGAGAACACTGGAAAGAGCAAAGACATGAGGAAAGAAAACTTTACTTTCCCTCTTCACTTTTCTAAATTATGCTTGACAATTGAAGCAAAAATTTTAATGCTCTCTAATTTGATCTCAGTATACATGAAGAAACTTTTTAAATTTAATATTTACTGAAGACAATTATAAATAGAAGAAAGCAAAGGGATATAAGATAGGACAAGATACACACCGTTTACCATTCTAACGGGTAGTGTTGACACCAGTAGACTGTGTCATACAGATTTATTGAGATATAAATAACAAAATACCTGAAATAGTGAATAAAAAGGCTATGTCAAGTGATACGCTCAAAATACTGCAGATAATATGTAAAAATGATAAATAAAAATGGATTTCTAAAAATTACTAAAGTAACCCATAGGAAGGCAGGAAAAAGAAAACAGAAAGTAAAAACAGAAAAGACAAGCAAAAAATAAAAAGTACTTGGTAGACTTAAGGCCTAACATTTGCTAATAGTTTGTCTAAAAAAAATCAATTAAAAGAGATTGGCAGAGTGGCTTAAAAAAAGTTGGGGAAATTTTTTTTTTTTAAAGATTTTATTTATTTGACAGAGAGAAACACAGCCAGAGGGGGAACACAAGCAGGGGGAGTGAGAGAGGGAGAAGCAGGCTTCCTGCTGAGCAGGGAGCCTGATGTGGGGCTCCATCCTGGGTCTCCAGGATTATGACCTGAGCCGAAGGCAGTGGCTTAACCAACTGAGCCACCCAGGCACCCCAAACGTTGGGGAAATTTTAAAAGTTCTTTATATGCTATTAGGATAAGCAAAACCAAAGCACTTGGCATCACTGTCCTTCTAACAGCTAACCCTTTCCATTGTCTGCTGCCCTAATGCACCCCTGGGTATTCTGATTAATTCAAATATCATTGCTGCTGTGAGCTCAATGCTGCCATTTTACAATGTTTAAATTAAGCAAAGGGATGAAGCCTCTTTATGACAGTTCCAAAGAACACCTATGAAGAGATAAATAAAATGATTGGGCAAAATGTGCTTATAAAAATATAAATTTTTAAAGAAATTGTCTTACAGGGGCCCCTGGGTGGCTCAGTCCTTAAGCCTCTGCCTTTGGCTCAGGTCATGATCCCACAGAGCCCGCAACCCTCCCTGCCCTGGGATCCCAGTTCAGCAGGAAGCCTGCTTCTCCCTCTCTCACTCCCCCTGCTTGTGTTCCCTCTCTAGCTGTCAAATAAAGGAATAAAATCTTTAAAAGAAAGAAATTGTCTTACATCTTATTCATGCATTATGTTATTGCTATTTATCTCTAACTGTAGTAATAAAATATGTCGTGTAATATTTCAGTCTTTTGAAATGTTATGCACCAGCATATGATCTATTTTGATGGAAGTCCCTTGCTTATGTGTGCTGTATATGCTACAGTGAGTATCGATCATATTCCGGCAATGCTGGATCAGTGTATGGTTCAAGTCTTTACCTGTCCTGAATTTGACTAAGTATTCTGTCAATTACTGGGAAAGGGGTGTAAAAATCACTAATAATGATTGCTGATTTTTCTGTTTATCCCTTTATTACATCAGTTATTTCTTGTATTTTGAAATTACTGAATATATACACATTTATGATTGCTTTGTTTTTTTTGATGAATTAATCTTTTTTAAAAAAGATTTTATTTATTTATTTGAGGGAGAGAGGGAGTATGAGCAGGGCATGGGAGGATTGCAGAGGGAGAGGGAGAGGAAGACTCCCTGCTGAGCAGGGTGGGCTGACACCAGAGCTTGACCCCAGGATCCAGAGATCATGACCTGAGCCAAAGGCTGATGTTTAACTAACTGAGCCACCCAGACGCCCCTGAATTAATCTTATTTATCATTAATGTCTCTCATTATCTCTGATAATCTCTTTGCTTACTGTCTACTACATTTGATATTGAAAAGCTATACTACTATTTTTTTTACATTATCTTATTTTTTCAGTGTTCCAAGATGCATTGTTTATGCCCCACACCCAGTGATCCATGCAATATGTGTCCTTAATACTCACCACCAGGCTCACCCATTCCCCCCATCCAAAACCCTCAGTTTGTTTCTGAGTCCAAAGTCTCTCATGTCACATCCCCCTCCCTGATTTACTCCAATTCACACTTCTTTTCCTTCTCCTACTGTCTTCCATGTTACTCCTTATGCTCCAAAAGTAAGTGAAACCATATGATACCTGACTTTCTCTGCTTGGCTTATTTCACTCAGCATAATCTCCTCCATCTCATCCATGTTGCTACAAATTTGGGTATTCATCCTTTCTGATGGAGGCGTAGTATTCCATTGTATGTATGGAGCACATCTTCTTTATCCATTCATCTGTTGAAGGGCACCTTGGCTCTTTCCACAGTTTGGCGATTGTGGCCATTGTTGCTATAAACATTGGGGTATGTATGGCCCTTCTTTTCACTACATCTGTGTCTTTGGGATAAATACCCAGTAGTGCAATTGCAGGGTCATAGGGTAGCTCAATTTTTAATTTTTTAAGGAATCTCCACACTGTTTTCCAAAGTGGCTGCACCAACTTGCATTCCCACCAACAATGTAAGAGGGTTCCCCTTTCTTGGCATCCTCTCTAACATTTGTTGCTTCCTACTTTGTTAATCTTTGCTATTCTAACTCGTGTAAGGTTGTATCTCAATGTAGTTTTGATTTGAATTTCCCTGATAGTTAATGGTGATGAACATTTTTTCATGTGTCTGTTAACCATTTATATGTCTTCTATGGAGAAGTGTCTGTTCATGTCTCCTGCCCATTTTTTTTTATGTGATCATAGTTTTTTTTTGGTTGTTGAGTTTGAGGAGTTCTTTATAGATCTTGGATATCAGCCCTTTGTCTGTAGTGTCATTTGAGAATATCTTCTCCCATTCCATGGATTGTCTCTTTGTTTTGTTGACTGTTTCCTTTGCTTAAACTACCTTTTTTATACTTCTGTTTATATAGAATGTCTTTTTCCTATGCTTTTACTTTTATCTATTAGTGTCTTTATGCTAAATTGTTGTCTTTGTAAATTAGCATATAGTTGACACTTAATTTTTTATCTATTCTGACAATCTCTGACTTAATTAAGGTGGTTAGTACATGTACACTTAAGGTAATCATTGCTATAGATGGCTTTAAGTTTGCCATCTTGTTGTTATCTAAAAAGATGTTTTTGTTTCACTATTTTTCATTTCCTACCTCCTTTTGAATTATTTTTAAATAATCTCTTTGTATTCTCATATTAGCTTTTTAGCTATATCTTTTTTTAAAAAGATTTTATTTATTTATTTATTTGACAGAGAGAAACAAAGCTAGAGAGGGAACACAAGCAGAGGGACCGAGAGAGGGAGAAGCAGGCTTCCCGCCAAGCAGGAAGCCCGATGTGCGGCTTGATTCTAGGTCTCCAGGATCATGACCTGAGCCAAAAGCAGTCGCTTAACCAACCAAACCACCCAGGTGCCCCTTAACTATATCTTTTTAATGTGACCTTTATTTTTAGTGTTTACTCTAGATATCACAATAACATTCTTAATTTATAATCATCCACTTTGACTTAAACAGGTAGTTCACCATTCACTCATTTTGCATGACAATGCTGGACCATATAAGCTGAAACCTTGCAAAGCAATCTTAGTAATCAATGGAAAAAATTACAATTGCCCTGTGACCTTTAAAGAATTTATCAAAATATTAAAAACTCTCTTATTATTGGTTATAAGTGGATTGGGAAATGAAAAGAAATAGTAAAACATATTTATTTAGTACATTGTAATTTAAAACATCAGGAATATTGGAAATCAAAATGTTTTATTTGTTCATAAAAAAAAATAACCTGTTAAAGGAAGCGTGAAGTGTTTGCTTTCTCCTTCTCATCATGTAATTTAGGATATAGAGCAAGCATAGTTCATATGTTGATGAACTATCATACTCCTTTCTGTATTAGAATCGACTTCCAATATTACCTCCTTTGCTCTTCCAATGCCATGAAATATTTCTGAGAGCTCCTTTAATGTGAAGTTCTTTGCCAAATATCCCCATTTCCTCTGGGGTATCTTCATCTTTTATGTCACAAACACTTTCCTTAATTTAGATGCATAATTTCGTGTTCCCTAAGTTTTCTAATCTTAGAATTTCTCAGAAAACAGGGTCAACATTCTCCCAGTCAACAATCCTTCTATGGTTCCATTTGTGTTGGATTCAGGTTTCACTGCTAGGGTTATCCCTTTTCATTTCTTTGTTGCCCTTTCCTTTTTTGGTCAAATCCCTCTTGAATATCCCTTTTTATAAACTGTCATGTGGGTTTATCATGGGGAAATGAGGAGGTAACACAACTATATGCTTTGCCGCCTGTGCAAACTGAAAACCAGGTGGGTGTTGACCAGTCACTGGCAGACATCAATATAAATGACATGATTGGTTACCAACCATGACATGCATGTTATTTGTCTGTCACCTGGACTGAGTCATAAATTATTTTGTAATTCCTTAGGATATTATGATAATTTTTTAATATTTTGTGGGACTGGTGTTATTTAACTTTTAGTAACTGAAATGTATGCACACTGGGAAGACTGCCTGTATTGTACTACCTCATGTAAGAATCTCAATATGGACCTTCTCATTCAGCCCCTTAATCCCCTTAGCTATCCCAGAGACTGGCTTACCTCTGAGATCTGCAAAGAGCCTCCAATCCCTTTTGGTACCCAGCCCTAGGCTTAGAAAGCTGCTTTTTAAAAGAATCCCCACCATTGCCACTTAGACTGCCGATTTCACAGTAATTTCATGTTCTCCTTAGCTGTAGACAAATTTCTAAGTGGGTTCAAAGCTAAAATGTTTAACATTAATTAATTTAGGTTTGAAATTCTGTTTTTTTTTTAAAAAAATAGAAAATGTTCAGTGAACATCTATTTGTCTGGCCATTAATTTCTTGGAGATCTTAAAGAGTTATAAACTCGATTGTCCCCAGGTCTGAGGGAATCAGACTTACAGACCTCAAAAACAGCTAAGGATAGAAGATAGGAAATTGATTCTGTAAGTACTCAGGTAATAGAGCACTTTGCTCAATCAGGTACTCAGAGAAGATCTCATCAAAGAGACATGAACTGGGCCTAAAGAATAGTTGGGTTTTAGAAGTAAAACATAGAGACAAGTGCTTAAATAAGGAACATAAAGAAAATGCCTATTTGCACAGACAGCATGGCACAGTTACAGTGAAGACCTGGTAACTTTGAAAAACACAGATTTTGAAGGGCCCAACTCAAATCTCCCCAGGTGTTTCCAATGACTAGTCAGATCTGGGCAGCTACAGTAAAAAGCATGTTTAACACATGTTCACTGTTTGAATAACTGTGAAACAGAATTTGGATGTTTCCATATAATTATTTGATTCCTATAAAGCAGATTTAGTCCAAGGTTGTAAGTTTATCATTAATACACTTTGGGCCAAACTGATTCAATTATAAGCATCATTTCTCTGTTTACCAAAGAGTAAGTCCAGGGACACCATCAAGCTTATGAAAAAGTTTTACAGGAAGACACAGTTTTGGGGTTATGTTTTCTGGGGTCAGTTTTTGCTTCCTTTTTTGTTGCTGTTAACCTCCCACTGCCCTGCTAGTCCTGTGGTCTTCTTCAGGTGAACCAGAATCTCTTGCTCATACAGTTGATGCAGCAATTGGTCCCTTATGTTTCTTGGGGAACTTTTTCCTCGGGCTTGCCTTTCCTCACCCTTAGGGATAAGTCTCAGAGACTGAAGAGAAAATGGAATCCAGGAAATCCCCCTTCTGCTGGGGAGCTGAGCGGTAGGCCAGCACATCCAGGTGAGAGAGACCACGTGCGTGGTCAGCGTGAACTGGCCACGTCAGAGACCAGGTTAGGCCCTAGCCGGCCCTCTGCCTCGACTCAGCCTTCTCCCTCCAGTTCCAGAGACAAGAGGCTGAGGAAAGACAGGTTCTAAACTTCCTGGGTCACCCAACTACCTATTAATCTCCTTGCATGAGATCCAAGTGTCACCGTGTCTTATAGAAGCTTAAATGTTAGAAACTTGCAGACCTTACCGAAATCGTAATCACCGTAATTAAATCATTCAAATCTAACTACTTTTAAAGCAATTTAGCAAAGTGGGGTAATTGTGAACTGCTGAAAAACAGCTGTGGATGGAAACAATCCCACTCTAGCGCAGGCTAAAATAACTGCAGCATGATAACATGTTCTCATCGTTTGGGAATCACAGAAACTTTGTCAACTAATTTATAATTATCCCAGAAACAAGAGTGGGTTTTTTGCTCACAGAGGTCCCATTCAGGGATTCTCCACAGTCCGTCCATCAGGGAAAGTTGTGTCAGAGTTCCTCACGAAAGGCAATGATGTTCATCACAGAAAGATACCTTTCCCAAGCTCTCCATTTGATGCCTGTCCTCACAGAGATCGGGTTCAAGAGCGTAAATTACCTCTGCCATCTGTCTGTTCTTGAATACATTTACGGGCTTGCCTAAATTTGTGGTTTGCTTGTTTGAAACCTAACTTGCCCTCAGGTGTTTTGATGCCAGCGTTGATGACAATGATGATAATGATATTGATGACAAACTTATAATAAAGCAAAGTAAACAGAAACCAAATAAAAACACCCTGCTAACCTGCTTAATCTGTACTAAACTTCGTAGATACACAGGGCCCCCATACATGCATTCTGCCACAGCTCCCTTTGGCACCCCCTGTACCCAGAGCCTGAAAATCACATGAACTATGGCATAAAAATGTCGAATTAGAGGTGAGTGGCACCTTGGTTCTCTGTCAGGTCCATGGGAAGCTGGGCTGTCTTCAGAGAGCATCTGGAGGCACATGTCAAAAAAGTCTCCTGACTGCTGAAGGGACCTGTCAATCATGAATCGGTCTTTTCTAGCTGCGTTGTCGCAGATAAGCAATTGTCCTCAATCCTGCATCTTTAGAACGTAAAAGGCTGTGCTAGTGGTAAACTTTCTCAGCTTTTACAGAAATACTTTTTAGAAGTGAGGTATAGCAGGGACTGGACTCGGATCCTTCATCCCTGGCTTTGAAACCCAGCATTCCTCGAAAGCGGAAACCCTATGCCTCTGGAGTAGCAGATCCTGTGGGAATGTGGAAGCAGAATGCCTACCGAAGGAGGAACTTGACTACAAAGACACTAAGACCTGACCAAACCAGTCTGTGCCAAGGAGACCCAGCACTGGCCCTTTGCCCCATTATAATACTAAAAATCATGCCCATGATGGAGCTTGAACATGCTAAGGAGACATGCCGTGCATGACAGCATGTGCTGTCTACTGCATCTGCACACACAGCTTTCTGTGTCTCTTCCTGCTCCTGTATGCTTAGAAGTTACTCCTTTCCTGCCTTAGCCTATTTTAAAACGTTCCCTGGCCTTTGCTTGGAGAGTCAGCCTGAAGCACAGTTTCCTTTGTGCTGTCTCCCTGGCTCAGGAGCATAAGCCGCAGTAAAATTCTTGCCTGGAATTCTCGTTTGGTGCCAGTTAATTTCTTTGCCTAGAGAGCACAAGGACTCGAGTTGGTAACCAAATCTCTATGTGGAGTCGGGCTTCAGGGGCAAAGAGAGAAGCAAAGCATGTCCTCATCTATTTACTCATTGATTCATTCAAGGACTGTTTTGTTTTGTTTTAAAAGGTTCTATTTATTGATTTATTATTTATATGTGAGAGAGAGAGAGAATGCAAGTGGGGGGAGGGGCAGAGGCAGACAATCTTATGCAGACTTGGTGCTGAGCACGAAGACTGAATGACGTAAGTCTCCATCTCACAACCCTGAGATCACAATCGCTTAACTGAGTGTGCTCTCACCAAGTTTTGTTAATCAACCATCAGTCTAGGTTCTCAGTTAGGTTTCAGAGGCACAAAAATAATGTTTGTTTCTTTCTCCCAAATAGTTCCCAATCCGGCATGAGAGACATGCAAACAGTACAGTTTAGGGCACCATACCAAGAACTGTAAGCCTCTAAGCTCCACCTTCCCCCAGTGCACACACTCACCAGATTTGTCAGTATGAACCACATCTTGTCTAGACATAATGGCTGGGCAGTACACCTTATGGATAATTTGTTCAGCATTTTCTGTTTTTCTACATTTCCTCTGGTTCCTTAATCCCTAAATGAGGAACACAACTGCACCTTGGACATCTTGTAAAGTGAGTGGAAATCCAAGTCTCCTGAAGTTCTTCTCTTCCCAGGTTGGTTACTTGAGGTGCCATTGAGGTGCTCCCTCCACCACTGAGGTGGGGGAAGGACACTTTGCTTGACCAATGGGGGGCTTCCTTTGGTAGCTGCTACTGATTCTGTTTTCCTTTTCTGGAATGGATGGGAAGAGCTTCATTTTGCACCAATATTTGTGTCTCCTTGGTTAGGCTCCGGGACAGGAACATGTTCCATGGTATTTTTAGTCTCCTGTTTTGAGAAATTTAGGTCCAAGATTCCTGGGGTGTGTTTGGAACGCATCGGGAACGGTACCTCCTGATTTTACACTGAACATTCCCTTCTGGCTCTGTGCTAGGCTATGCTGCTGTGGTTGTCAGCGGGGTATCTCTGCATATCCGGGCACCCACTTCAGAGGCAGGTGACAGGGAGAATTTGTCACCCCAAATATGTCATTTTGGCTTGAGCATTATTTGGAGCTAAAGGCAATCAAAACCTAGCAGATTGAGGAAAAATTCTTTACTTTCCACTCAACCCCTCAATTTACATTGGAAAAGGGGTCTGCACCAGGAGGAGAGCTATTGCCAGAGATAATCTTGTATAACGGGGCAACTTTGGTTTCCAAACATGTCCTCTCAAAAGGTCTTCCTCCCTTTTGCATTCTCAGACTACTACCGCTGTTATAGTTTGATGGGGCTCCTAGGCTATGAAGTTTGTTTGTTTTTCTCAAGTTCATCTGTCTTGTATCAATTTCATTATTAGACCAGCCAAAGAACCATGAAGGGAAGAAGGGAAAATTTTCTCCACCCTCACAGAGGCATGAATTTTGGTCTCCTTACATTGTTTAAGCATCTTAACCTAGGTTTCGAAGGGCCTGACTACACGTCTACCAATCAGTCTTGTCATGCAAGTATCTCCCCCTTTTTAAAAAAACCTTTGTCTTTCTCATCATGGAAAAAATACTCCTTTACATACTAGAGTTCTCATGGTAAGGATTTAGATTAGCTCCTTTCCTTTGTGGTTACAAAAACGAGCAGGACTTTGCAGATATTCCATCCTTCTAGGTCCAAAGCAGCTTGAGAAAAAAGCTGAATGCACATTTTCCCATATATTTGTGATATTCTTTTTTTAAAAAACTATTTTATTTATTTATTTCACAGAGAGGAACACAGCCAGAGAGGGAACACAAGCAGGAGGAGTGAGAGAGGGAGAAGCAGGCTTCCCGCCGAGCAGGGAGCCCGATGCAGGGCTCAATCCCAGGACACTGGGATCATGACCTGAACCAAAGGCAGAGGCTTAACGACTGAGCCACCCAGGCGCCCGTATTTGTGATATTGTTAATTCTAACAAACTGAATAGACACTGCTAGTATCCTTTCCAACTTTCTAGAGTGAAGAAAAACTTTTTCACTTGTTCCCTGTTTTTATACCAGAACTCTTTAAAACATCTTAAATTGCGCAAAGGAGAAAGGGAAGGGAAGATACCTGAGTTATTTCTTTAGTGCACATATGAAGAGACCCTCACAACAGCACACTGGGTAACTCGATTACATTTCATCTTCTTATCTAAAACATGTTAGATCTGCGATGCCAGGAAGTTGGAAATGCTCTTAATAGGAGAGAGGAGTGAGTTGGTTTTTCTCTCTGTAGTATACTATGGTGTGGCCTGTGGGAAATGAGGCATTCCCCCACAACCTCATCCCAATGCAAAGGGGAGTATTTTAGTCTTTTCAGAATTCTAATAGTAACTCTTACAAAATCTTACTGGCATTCTTATAGTCATCAGGAAGAGCTTGAGAACCAAAAAGGTCAAAATGAAAATCTTTGGGTCTTTAATCCATAAACATCATCCATAAATATCTACTGTGTCTCTGATATATTACTAAAGTCTGAAAGGTTACAGAATGTAAACAAAACCTGATGCTCAAGCAGTCTTGTATGGAAGACATATATTCACATTATTATCAAGAAAAAGGGCCTCATGGAGTCCCTCGTACATAGAAAGCTCCTAATGAATACTAGCTTTGGTTATTAGCTTCTGCGCTGTAATAGAGTCATGTGAGGATTTAAAAATTGCGATGGCAGCATGGAGAAAACCTATCAGTAAGGTTTCGTGTGTAAGGTCTTACAGAGGAGATGCTTTGAGCCAAGCACTGGAGAATCAGTATGGAGTTTTCAGGGGAAAAGAGAAGAGCACTGAAGGCAAAAGGAACAGAACAGTACAGAGAAAAATCAAAGGCTTGGCTTTACGTCTTAATCTCAACTAAAGGAACTCCAAGTGTGGCCAGTATCAGGAGAACACAGGGTCGAAATGATGACTTTGGAGAAGATGGAAAGGTAGGTAAATTGGGCTCAGATTAGGAAGGACTTAAAGCTTAGGGCTTGTTCTATAATGAGGGCAACATTTTTAGGGGGAAAGTGATGAGACCAACTTATAATTCAGAAATATCATTGTGGGGTAAAAAAATTAAAGGATATGATCGCTAGAAGCAGGAATGCACTTGGGAGGCTCTTAAGGGAATCGGGGAGAGCTGAGCTGGAAGAGTCTAAAACAGTGAGCAGTTGAGGAGAGAGACTGGGAAGCATATGCAAGGCAGGCTTTTGTTTGCTATTATTCTTTCCAAGTTACTGAGTATAGTTCTAAATGAGGTTCATTTCTATAAACTGCAAGTTCTTGGGTGGGGAGCAGGGAGAGAGACTGGTGTTTGCCCTTTCTTTGAAGGCCTGTTAGACTTTGGAGGCGCCCCGTTGTGGCAGTTCCCTGGATTGCAGGCACGGGACCCAAAGGTATTATAATCAGCCCTGACCAAAGCTTCCTGCCAACCTGTCTTGAAATCATGACAAAAGTCACACTGAGATTTCACTGCACTTTTTTGGAAGGGATAGAAAATGCTTTTTCTTGGGTTATAGAGATGAACATTTACAAAGCGGCTTGCTTCAGCTAACAAATTGAAATGCTGCATTCCAGGTAAAACAGTAGAAACTGGGGAGAGGGGCATTGGGAAACAGAGGTCACTAAGGGTAAGACCTCTGGTCTTATCCAAACCTGACCAACAGAATGCTGTCAATTATAGAACAATGGAGGAAGCCC
Organism: Spilogale gracilis; assembly: GCA_004023965.1. Taxonomy (NCBI): domain Eukaryota; kingdom Metazoa; phylum Chordata; class Mammalia; order Carnivora; family Mephitidae; genus Spilogale; species Spilogale gracilis. The sequence goes on from PITA01000958.1 coordinate 87,117, forward strand.
CATGCCATGGTCCTGTTATCTGAAATCAGAACTCCTCACTGTTAACAGCAGCATCAATAACAGCTGTTTGGGGCTAGCCTTGGTGTTAAGGGTACAAGAGTTGAAGATAAGAACTGGCTTGATCTTGGTTTAAACTGCATCCTCAGAAAAGGAAGAGAAAAATGAGACCCTGGACTTGACCAGTGTCTCTCTCTCTCTCATATGCACCCTTCATATAATCAATTCACCATCAGTGCCAGAAACTCCATCTTTAAAATCTAAATGCTTCCTAATTTGACCACTGCCTGCCCCCCTCTGCCCTTGCCACCATGGGCTGGCCAACAACCCTCTGTCCTGAACTCTGCAGTAACCTCTTGGCTAGCTTCTCTTCTCCTGTGGTTTCTCATCACACCGACAAGAAACTTGCAGCCCTCCCAAACCATCCTTGTACCTCCCCTGTCGCTTTTCTGACCTGTGACCTATCTCCACCACCTTGGCTCCACAACCAGGCTCCAGCCCCCTTGGCCTCTTTTTCATCCTTGTGCACACCAAGTACTCTCCTGCACTGGGGTCCCCACACTTGCTGAATCCTCGCTCTAGAATGTTCTTCCCTCCATGGCATTTACCTAAATAGAACCCTCTCTGTCTCTGTAGCCCTTCAGCATGCTTTACTGATTTTTTCCCTGAGATTTTGTTAGGCATTTGCTCATTTATCTCCCTCCCTGGAATATAAACTCCATGAGGCCAAGGATTTAATCTGTTTTATTTCCTGCTCTATCCCTGTGACTAGAATGATGTCAGGCACGTGGTAGTTTCTCAAATATTCATTAAACATACGAAAAATGGGCTGAGTGAAAGATACTATTCTCACTTCCTGACCCAGACTCATCCCACCCCTGCCTCAGTCCTGAAATAACATTTACGTTTTCTCTTGCGACTTATCAAAATCCCTGTCTACCAACCTGGCCTAGGTGATTTCCCACAACGTGAGGGACCGGAGTAGGCTGTGGGCCTCGTGAATGGTTAGTTTATTTTCAAGACACCAGGTTATGCTCTTCAGAGCACCGCAGCTACCGGGACGGACTCAACCGCTGCCTCACCTCCGCCCCAGGAGGGGGGTTCAGAATGTGCTGCATTTTAGCCCTAAACCTCAGGAGGTAAGAGACGATGTGTCCTCATTCTGAATGTTGTAGACATACTCCATGGCTGTATTATGCAAACAAAATATAAGTTTTGATAACTAATGCATGATTTCAGTCTTTTGATCAAGAAACTAAAAATCAGCACCTGTTGAGGGAAAATACAGATAAAAGCAAACTCAATTCTAAAGGAATCCAAGGAACTCAAAGGGGAACTTTAGTCAAAGGCCAGGGCGCCCTCTACTGGCTTCTGGCAGCTGACAAAAACCATGGGGGAGGGGGCGGGAATCCCAGAGGTGGCAACTTTGTATTTAAATTCATAAATGGGATTATTAAAAAATATTCCAGTCCCTTCAAAGAAGACTGTGGTTATAATAAAGTGGCTATAACAAAGGGAAAGTCCTGTCCAGGCCCTGTTTTCAGGGGCTTGAAGATGACTATAGGAAACCAAAATTTGGAATTACAACAGGGTAGGGTACATGATAGTCTAGAAGACAAGATGTGCGTGTGACTCATCATGCAGGGCTGTGGGGTGATGCCTGAACTGAGGTCTGCAAAGAGGTGGGAGTTAGCCAGACAAAGGGGGCTGTGTGAACGTACAGACAATGGGGCCGCAGATGCAGGGGCATAAAGGTGAGAGAGGACATGGTCAAGGACTCGAAAGCTGGGACAATTACTACCGGCTGTCTACTCAACCAGTCAACCTCATCTGTTTTCCTTTGCTGGTCTGTTTCCATTTGGTGGCAGAAAGTACTCGACCCTGACATATCTAACTTCTCCAAAGGCCAGAAATGGCCATGTGACCCAACCCTGGCCATTTAGATGTAAGAGATCGCGGGCCAGGAGACAGCCTTTCTTTCCTGATCAAAGAGGAGACACGCAGGAAGGGAGCACACTGCTCAGTCTCCGTGTTGAAGTTGTCTTTAAAGGTGTGATCACTGGAGCGGTAGCAGCCGTCTAGTGGCTAGGGATGGTGACATCACCAGCACAGTGAGGATGACACTACAGAGCTGGTGAACCAACCAGCCCTGCCTGAGACCACACATCTCTGGACTTACTATGACAGGAAACACAACCTTTATTAGTTAAGCCATTCTTGGTTACATACTCTTGTTATTTAGAGCCAAAGCATGCTCATTGATACAATCCAATCCTTCTTCTGTGACTTGAGAAATAGTGAAAGTGGTATAAAGGTTGTAACAATGAAATCTGCATTTCACAAAGATCAGGTTGATAACAAGCAAATAATTAATAGAGAGGGTAAGATGAGGGTCCAGAAGGCCAACTGGGATACTTGCAGAAGTTTAAGTGTGAATGGGAATGGGAGGCACAGATTAGGGCCTGATCTGAGTTTGCTGGGTTTCGGGAGTAAAATAGCATCCAGGAATCCACTGAATTTTACATCTGATTTTGGATTTAAGATAAAGATTTAAGACAATCTGGATTTAAGATAAAGAGATTCAACATATCTATATGGACATGGTAACTGAAGCCATGGCAATAGAACCAGTCCCTCTTTTTTGGAATATATCTAGGGCAAGTGAGACAAGAGAAAGGGGCCAGGGAAGGTGATGACCAACATTCCAAGACAGGAAGAAAAAGCCACATTGAGTCTAAGAAAAAGTGAAGGAAGAAAGCAAAGAGAATGAAGTGTCACATCTGCCAAAGAAAGGTTCCACAAGGTACTTTCCTACCACAGAGGACATAAGGGAAATAGAGTCAGAAAAGGATGCCCTGGGTAACCTTAACCAGGGTGGTTCCAAGGAGTGCCGCCGAGTGAATAAGCCAGAGCCTGCAGAGTAGAAGGGATGAAATGGATGTGCCCCAAGTAGACCTTTATTTCAAGAAGATGCCTATGAAAAGAAGGAGAGAGTTAGGAGAATAGTTAGGGAAGGCATGGGCCTAAGGAAGGGAATCTTTTTGAGATGAGGGAGGTCTGAATGTGCTTACACATCGAGGAGAAGGAACCAGCAGAGGAGGTATAGCTGAGGTATGAGAGAGGGGAAAGAGGTATTAATTCAGGGAGTGAGGTCCTTGAGGTTTGGGAGGGGAGTTGAGGGACATAAACTTTGCAAACCAACTCAGATCATAGTTCCTTAGAAAATTAACTCTTTGGTGAAAAATTCAATCCCAATCAATATGCGGTCTCTCCCATCTCCCCCAAGTCATGCAGGAGTCCTAGCACAACATCAAAACATCTGGATGGCCTCTCTGGTTGATAAGATGGTTAGCAGAGGACACAGAGATGCTCATTCTTCAGGCCTACAGGGTTCAACCTACTTTGAAGGAGACTCTGAGCCCAGGCTGGTGGTCATCATCCTTAGATTTATCTCACAGACAATCCAGCATTCCCCACATACTGCCACTAAGTCCCCATTTCTGGTGGGGGTCTCCCTCTCCTACCTCCAGGCGCCTTTGGATAGGCAAGAAATGATTCTCCCCTTTTTTTTTTTTTTTTTAAGATTTTATTTATTTGACAGAGAGAAACACAGCGAGAGAGGGAACACAAGCAAGGGGAGTGAGAGAGGGAGAAGCAGGCTTCCCGCCGAGCAGGGAGCCCGATGTGGGACTCGATCTTGGGTCTCCAGGATCATGACCTGAGCTGAAGGCAGTCGCCCAACCAACTGAGCCACCCAGGCGCCCCATTCTCCCCTTTTCTTACCTTCATAGGCTATCCCTTCTCTATCTCCCTCACCCCCCTTCAATAAGCTTGGGTACCGGCAGAGAACAGGATTTCCTACAACCCCTGTTTTTCAACTTACCACAAAATATCTCTGAAGTAAAGGGTGATGGGGTGGGGATAGTTGAGGAACATAGAACAAGCACAAATATGGTCGCTCACCATATCTCAGCTTTAGCACTTGTGGAGGATAAACAGCTTGCATTTTGAAGAAGCCCCTGACTTCTGAGATAATTTGGGGGCATTCCATAAAATTACATGAACATACCTATATTGTCAAACATACCCTCCGTGATGTCAATTTTATGTGTTGACTTGGCAGGGCCACCTGGCCAGGTTAGACATTATTTCTGTGTGTGTCTGTGAGGGCACTTCTGCATGAGATTAGCGTTTGAATCTGTGGATTCGTTACAGTAGCTTGCCCCCCCCCCCAGTGTCGGTGGGTGTTGCCTAATCTACTGAAGTTCTGAATAGAAAAAAAGCAGAGGACATAGGATTCATTTCCTGCCTGCTGATCTACACAAGCTGGGACATCAGTCTTCTTTCCTCCGACTGGCATTTATATCATCAGCTTTCCTGGTCCTCAGGCCTTCAGACTTGGGCTAGAACTACATCACTGACTTCCCTAGCTCTCCAGTTTGCAGACCACAGATTGTGCAACTTCTCAGCTTCCATAGTCACCTACGCTAATTCCTCATAAAAAACTCCATTATACACATATACACATAGATAGACACATAGCTTGACAGCCAGACAAACTATTAGCTTCTGTTTCTCTGGAGAACCCTAATTAATATACCCTACAAAATTTCTGAAAATCTGTAGAGCGTTTTTACATAATTAGTAACTATCATAGCCTACATATTACTTATGTATATTATAATTGACTAACTTGGCATTCTTGTTAATTCAGAAGCTAAAATAACTCGCTAGTACCTAGGCTGTGGTCTTGATATTCTACCTTCTTCTCAAAGGAACCAGGGTTCCTTAAAGCAACGACCAATTTCAGTTCTGGGGCAAGAAACCTACCAGATGAGCCTGTACGTTACTTACCAGAAAGCAAGTATGCTAGCAGAGAACCCTAGAGTTGCATCAAAAAGGACTTAGAAGCCAAGTTGATGGGATTCACACTGGTCAAAATAGGGGCAATGTGAGTATCAGTTAGGATAACTCCAGTGATTGAAACATGTTAAATGTTTAGATCCATTAGTTCATAATGGTACTTACAAAAAACTATTGGTCACTACTAGAGATGTTAATGAACAAAAGTAAAGAATTTTTCCTGCCTTTCCTATATATACTGTTTCATTGGGAAATGAATAAGCAGTTAGAAGAAATTTTTTCTTTATAAAAGTGTTCCAGAAAATAAGGAAAGAAAGAATGATAGAATATCATTACTTTGTAATTCTTATTAATGCACCTAAGGAACGGTCATCAGTGACTGCCAAAATCACACACACACACACACACACAAGATCAAAGATTAAATGTCTACTGATAAAAGAATATACACTAAGAAGTCTTACTAAAAGTTTAAGTTTGAATTTGACCAAGCTACTTCTCCAGATCCAACCACCAAATTATTAGGAACATATCGAACATATTGCAAAATGAATGACCTCATGATCTTCAACAAATTGCAAGAAAAAATAAAGATATGGAGAAGAAATGATCAGTTCATCTTAAGAGACTTATCAACCTTTACTCCAAATAAAAGGAAGCAATACTGATATCCCCATGTTTCCTACTGACTCTGGAATAGTCCTGTTTCCTTTTATTCTCAAAGTCACAAAGCTTTCCCAGGACCTGAGCTACAGCAATGCTTTTACTGATATATCACTAATTCTCATGTCTGTCCCTCCTGTTCCAGTGTTCTTCAAATCCCACACTTCATTGTCTTTAGAGCATTTATATAAATTGAAGTCTTACCACTATCAACCATATGAACTCTAAATAAATCCTGATGTTATACAAGATGTCTAGTTCTGGGAAGCTCAGTGTAATTGGGAAGACAAAACTGGTACTAGAAGCTGGGCTCATACGTTTGTCTGAGGACATCTTACTTAAGGTAGTTGTCCAAACCAGAAGGAGTAGAAGAGCACATCTGAGCCATAATCCTTGAGGTGCAGACAAAAATCAGGAGTCAGGGGATCTGATACAGACATTAAATCTAAGGGCACATGAGATTATGAAAGGTAAATACAACAAGTACCAGAAACCAGATGGAAACAAAACAGGAGGGGAAAGAGGAAGAGAACAACTGAGAGAGCCTGAAATTGACTGTAATAGGGAGAGGGGATATTGATGGGGTTTTGTTCACCCACCATTCTTTTCTCAGCCAGAGAATTGTTTATTCTCCAGTGCAGAGCCTTGGCTCTTCTGTTCCACAAGGGAGGACAATGACCAAGGCTGGGACTCTCCTGGGACCCTATCCACCTAATCATAATCATTAGACCATACTGACTGGCCTAACGATGGCCAAGGATCCAAGCAAGGCCAGTCGATGTTCTTTCATGAGATTTTTCACTTAGATACTGAAGAGAAAGGGCCCCTCTTCTTGTAAAGATGAACACTTGGATCGGTCAGCAATCATCTTCCCAAGATAAGCCAAGAGTTTTCTATGGCAGGATAGAATAAAGCCAACATATGGATAGGAGTAGAAATAAGAGCTGAGAAGTTTGAGAGAAAAAGAAAGAGTGAGTGATGAGCCCCAATGACATTGCTTAAACCCCTAGATCTAGCCTTGCCTGAAGTATGTCCTTGAACTCATAATTACATGTATGAATTAATTCCCTTTTTGTTTTTGTTTTAGTACATATTAGGCTACTGTCATTTGCAATCGAGCATTTTAATACTATATTGTGTAGAACAAGCATGAGCTATAACCATCTCAAAGCCTCACGGGGCATGTCTTGCCCTGCCTGCTTAGCCTCCACCGATCTGGTCTCCCCACCATGCCACCTCCATTCTTTAAAGCCCCTGGTCTCCCCACCATGCCACCTCCATTCTTTAAAGCCCCATTGTCTCCAACCTTATGAGCTCCTGCTCTCTCCCTGGCACAAACAGTAAAGGATCTCTTAGTAAATACCTCTGAATTATTCTAAACTAGATACAGTCTTCAAATAACCAAATGTCACTCATTAATGTTATAAAAGTTTGCTGAAGAGAGATGTATAGGGTATTTGGAAAATTCATTCATTTTCCCATTGACTTTAACATTTGAGAAATGCTTCAGGAAGGCAGACTTTGGAGCTAAAGTTAGAAGAACTGATTCTAGTCCCAGAATCTGAGACCTTTGGTTTGACTATTAAGCTACATGATATGCCCACTCTGTGACTTGCACTATTTTATTTATTTTACTTTTTATTTTCTAAAACATTTTATTTATTTGAGACATAGAAAGAGAGCACATACAAGTGGGTTGGGAGAAGGGAGGGGCAGAGGGAGAGAGAGCAGGGAGCCTGACATGGGGCTCAATCCCAAGACCTTGACATCATGACTTCAGCTAAAGGTAGATGCTTAAACAAGTGAGCCACCCAGGCGCCCCCATACCAAACACTATGTTAAACTCTTCACTATGCTAATTCATTTGACCCTCAACTATCTATCACACCAGTGAAACAGGTAGTATTATAGTCTTATTTTACAAACAAAGAAACCGAGGCAGAGAGTGTTTAAGAAATCTAGTCAACATAAAGAAGCTAGTAAATCAGGGGCTGGACGGGTGGTCATGTGCTTTGAATTTAGAAACCTATATCCCTCATCCACAAAATACAAGTTTCTTAAAGAGCTGTGTGCATGGTGCAAGGAAAGACTGAGTTCTGGAGTGAAAAAGTTGTTAGAATTCTGAGCTCAGTTCCTTCATGTGTAAGACTAATACCACCTTTCTCTTGGATTTGTTGCATGGATTGAAAGAGATAATATATACCAGTGGCTATGGGAAACACTTGGAAAACCCTCTTCCTGCAAAGCAGAAAAGATTAACAGACTATTGCAATGGATTTTTAAACAAGAGACTTGAAGCATTTGAGTCTTTTCCTAGGAAACAGGCCACTCATAAGCAGTAATGCAAGAAAAAATAATATGTGTCCCTCTTTGGTTAGAAATCATGCTTGCTTGATTTTTATGTTTTTATGAAAGCACAGGGAGATATCTGCCACAAATGAAGTAAGAGTTGCAATAAGATATCACCGTGGGCTTTTATTTTCTGCCCTGAGGGAAAATAATAAAATGTGTGAGAACATGTCCTCCCTCACCCAGGGAATGCTCAGTTGGCGGCCAGCATGGAGGCTGGGCTGTGTGTGTAGACAGAGCTCCTTCATGTCCTCAGTCCTCACTGGGGGAGACATCACCAGCTTTGGGGGTAGCACTGTGAAGACACCTGAAACATCCTGCCTTCAGCAGAGGCTAAAATGGACACAATTCGAGTCTGCATCGTGTTTAGCCCTGTGTGGCAGTAAGCCTGGAGAGAACGCAACCTTCGGCCTCCTCTCTCACTGAAGCACCTAACATTTCCATTTCCTTGTGATTAAAAGAATCAGTGTAGGAATTCCAGTGTAAGTGTGACAGCATGAGACAGAAATGTTCTAGTTCTTCAGGATGTCATACAAAACTACCTACATGCAAGCCTTTGTCTCGGGCTCTGCCTGCTGCTGGTATCAGGCTGAGGACGTTAGGGCCAGAAAGGGCCCTAGAAACCAAAATTTCCAGGGGGATTTTGAAGCCAATCACCCACAAGTTCAAAGGCAAGACCCCATTTACGGTGGTCATTGAGGGACAAAGCACCACACGGAGTTCTTACCTGCCGGGGATTAGGGTCAGGTGCAGGTGGGAGGCGAAGAGTGGCACTGGAACAGTCTAGGGAAATGGTAATTATGAGGATTGTGACATTCACTGGCTTTGGTAACTGCTTTGAATATCCTGGGAAAAAAAAATGATAGCTCCAGGTCAGCCAAGCATCAACCGTGAGGACCAGAGCACCTCCCGGGCAGCGTTTAGGGGACCCATATCTCCTGAAGCTGTAGGGCATACTGGGCTGGAAATCAAGTTCATAATCCATCAAGGAGGCAAAATGGCAAAGAAAATTAAATAAGCAGTCCCGGTAACTCCATTATGTCAAAGTCAGGAAAAGTGGGAGCCAGAGGACTGGGGTGGAGCCATCTCAGTGGACAAGGCTCAGAACCCTGAACTTGCAGGTCTCCTGAAATCATCTCATCTGAAAGCAGTCAACCGTCCCTCCAGGTCCTATGCTCGGAGACCCTGCAAAGACTACATGGCCTGAGGGGATGAGGGCTTTGTGAGCACCGCCTTGGTGCTTCTCACTGCCACTAGGCTGATACGTAGTGTCATAGCTGAGCACACTGACAGCAGAGGAACGCGACTCCCGCTCCGGGAGAAACAGTCTGCACACTGAAAGGAGAGGAGGCTAGCATGCCCTGGCAGGAATTAGGGAAGACATGTTGGAGCGATCTCAGGAGTGCCCACGTGTGTGCGTGTGCAAAATATAAGGCTGGAAAAGGGAAGCATTTGCTGGCATCAGAGGACCCTCTGGTGTGTGACTCGGCATCAACACCTCCTGCTATGTCACTGGAACAGCTCCTTGCAGCTTGGGTGATCCTGGCCTACAGTAAGCCAGATGGGGAAGCTGAAGCTCACTAATAGTAAGGAAGAGGTGAGAAGATTCACGGAGGTAAGCATGTGAGATGGGATATTCTTCCAGATGGTGGCCAGTTCGGCCAGCTCCATTTATCAATTAGACCATTAGCTTTTCCATTTAACTAGAATGGCTCAATTCTTATGCTTTACAACTACACGACTCACAGACTAGAGGTTGTCTGGAGGCAGGGTAGACGCAGCGATGCACTGCAAATGGGCACCAATCTTTCGGGGGGATGGACGTGTACTAAAACTGGATTTCAGTGAGAGTGCAAAATTTTATAAGTTTACTAAAAATTACACTCTAAGTTTTATGGTAAGTGAACTTTACGGTAGGTAAATCATGACCTCAGTAAAGTTGCTTTAGAAATCCAAGGATATTGTTTATACTTTGTAGTTTTTAATTACTGTCTCTGAAGATGGCATTTCTTGAAGGCTACTGTGCAGGTGAAATTCTGTGACCTACTTCTTCCCAGCTTAGCCTCAGAAAGGTGCTATGAGACAGTGTTGTCCCTACACTACAAGCATGTGACCCTGTAAATGGCCAGTAAGTCGTGTCCTAGCTGGATAGCTATGACATATGATCCCCAACCACTTTTTTTTTGTTAGAAAGGCAGGATCTCTGTTCTCCTCATGAAGATCACAAGTCATTTCACTGGGTATCAATGTGATATCCAGATGTGACCCCAAATAACACACACATTAAAAGATCAGTTGCTTGAGCATAATGCCATTGGAGAGAAAAAAATATGCTGTGTTTATGCATGATTATCAAAAAACTCAGGGAAATTTGTCAGATTTTTAACTGGTTAAAATACACATTGATTTTTTTCTTTTTTGGGCCAGCAGAGGGCAATCTAGGTCCCATGAAACTACTTTAGGGGAAGAAACAAAAGGGGGGAAAACCCATAAAACATAGGACCATCAGATGGCATCAAAATCTTGGTGACTGGGTATGTTAAGTGTGTCAGTGCAGCTTCTCTTAGGCTCCTGAGCTGTGTTCCTCCTCCCATCTCTATTTTCTGCATAATAAATTCTGATCCTTTGATGGTCATAAAAAGAAAGACCAAAGCATGAGAAAAGGGTGTTACTGCACCACGTCAGGAACTGACCTGTGCGTTCACAATACTTTCATCTGCAAGTGCTGGTGCTGTGAGGGGAAGCTCAGCCCTCCTCTCCCCTGCCTGGCCACTGACCCAGGTCTACTAAGTGAACCTCTTCCATGGCATAGTCTGACCTGGGGTTTCTCAGAGTGTGGTCCGAAGACCGGCTGCAGAAGGACGCCAACAGTGTGGGGTAGGATGCCAGGTAAGCCTGCAGACCCTGGGCTCCACTCTAGGCCACTGGACCAGAATCTCTGGGGTCAGGACCCAAGCCTCTGCATTTCAGCATGCACTCTTGGTCATTCTGATAGCAACTGACAAGTGTGACTCACTAACCTAAGGAAGAAAAGCATGAGATGTGACATTAACTCCTCTCACCGTAGACATACCTCTCTCTGACTCCCCCATGAGACATGAAGTGAGCAGTAAAGCATGAAGGAAAGATGAGGAGGAAGGTGAGAATTCTAAGTCAGCACACACTCAGACCCAGTATGTGTTTTCTGTCATCAGCTTATGTGGGGGACACCCTGGGATGCTGTGGATTTGTAACCTCACTGAGTGAGGGTGGAAACATACACATCAAATCTACCTAAATAATTGATAAATGCAAATGTCTCAAAAAAATCAGAGGAAAAAAATAGAAAAAGTCAGAAAACAGCTGGCTTCATATTTAAAAGACTTTAATAGGGACTAGCTTTCCCCAAACTTGCCCCAACGCGAGAACCACTTGGGAAGTTTGCTAAAAATGCTGACACAGACCTTCCAGGGTGTGTTTATGCAGCCCTCCTCACATGACTGAAGGGGGACCTCTTGGGTCTGCGACAAAATGCCTGCATTTCCCAGCCATCACTCTCCATAGGAAGTGGTGTTCAGTGTATGAGCACAAGGAACAACTTTGTTGGGGGAAAAGAACTGATGAATACACTTACGTTTTGCCATGATTCTCAACACCAGAGGTGGAGCCTCAATATTGGGAAGTTGGCCCTTCATGAGTCTATCTCATGGAGCAGCTCTGTTCCAGGTGTGGTCCAGAAACCAGGAGCTTCAAAGAAAGGAGAATTTCTGGGCTCCATCCTAGACCTCTTGGCCAGGGCACCTGTTTTGACAAGCTCTGCATGATTCTGATGCATATGCATTTTAAAAGCACCATAGTAGACTGGTTCCTAAACCTTTCTGGGGGAAGATACACCTTCTATGTCCTTCTTCTACGGGCATTCTGATTCTGAGGAGCTGGGATGAGACCTGCAGGTGCCATTTGTGCAAGTAGTCCCAGGTGACTCTTGTCATCTGTAAGTTTAGGAGACTCTGTGTACCTTTTGGATTTCTTTACCTCCATGAGTCCTGGCAGAGGCAGAAGTTTGATAAGATGCATGTAAGAATCACTGGTGGAGCTTCTGTTCAACTCAAGGCTTTTCTGAAACTCTAGTCAATTGCTCTATCTGGGACAGGGTGGTGGTGGGGAGGAGAGAGTAGATAAAGTGTCCTGTTCTCCTGCCATCAGGTGTCTTCCATGAACAAGGGGTAACACTGACAGAAATGGCTCAGTGCCTAGGGATGCAGGGTGCTGGTGCTGCAGCTTGGGGGCCTCAGTGGAGACCCAGCACGGAGCTCAGGCACAGATGGCTCCAGCAGCCCTTTCCAGAAGAGCACCCACACTTGCTCCAGAAAACTGGGCAGCAGCACCTCGAGGCCCAGAACCGGTGGCCCTTCCCCACAGGCAGAACTGAGCAGGTCCTGTCACTTGTCATGGGAGCCAGGACAGCACCCAGACTGAACTTGGGTTAGAAAAACAAAGGAATGTGATACTTCCTTTTCCAGGCACACACACAACAATTTTAAGAAAGTCCAAACTCTAACAGGGACATAAAGTGTGAAAAATGTTGCTTTTAAAACATTGCTTCTCTCTACCTTCTGCTTTATCTCCTACACCTCAAATTCTATAAAGTAAGCCTTTTTTATGACCCTATAATCTCTTAATTTCATCATCAGGCAGCTCATCATTTCTCTCTCTTGCTAAGATATTTCATAACATTGGTAAATTCTCATTTGTCTTTTATATGCTCCAAATCCAATAACCATCATACACTACTTTGGGCAAACAATCAACCTGTTTACAGAGCTTTCTTCTAGTATATCAATCTCAAAGAGCTAAGCGTTTAAGGTTTAAAACCTTAGTTTTCAATCAAAGTCATATCTACTGAGCTTAACAAAGTGCTTGATGTGGTATAATAAATAATGATCATTTCCATTTCCTCCCCCTTGAATTACAAGTATCATCTTATAAAAGTGTTGAATGTGCCTGATTTCCTGGTGTGAAAAGAATGATAGGAAATTCACACATCGCTATAAATACAAAACTTTTTATTGCTTAAAGGCTACTAAAAGCCTATAATCAGGACAGATTCTGCCAGGTGAATACCTCTACAGTTTGCCTGCCTGGAATATAAAGAAAAATTTCCGATTTAGTGAATGCTTCCCCCCCCCCACCAGACAACCCAGTGTAGTGTATGTGAAACCCTTGTTTCTGTAACGTTTGGCATGAAGAAAAAATAACCCAAATTACAGAGAAGACTCCGAGTATCTTTGAATTTTCTAGATACTTCAGCTATATTCTCCACCCGCTGTTGTAGACACCTTTATTTCTTGTCCGAAGGAAGTTACCACACTTGTAGCCTTGAGTGGGTATCAGCACCGATAAGGTAGTACAAAAAAGTCCAGGGTTCCTCTTCCAGAAAATGGTACTGCCATCAATGTTGCTCTCCATTCTTCCGCCTCCACAGCTGAGAGCCTGCCCCAATCCTGTCAAGAATCGTTCTTCCTGTCTCAAGTGGAAGGCCACCATGACTTAGGCATACGTGTGTGAAAGCTCAGTGACATTCAGTGGCCTGACCTTGAGGTGCTTAGCATTCATTTATTCATTTTATTTTTATTTTTAAATAGCGTTGTTCTTTTCCTTGACAGCTTCTTTAACGTGGGGGTTCATACCTGGCTCCCCGTTGCTGGGCCTGGAACTGATGGTGTGACCACCTCTCCATGTTGCCCCGACTGCAGCCACCAGCACCCAAAGTTCCGAGGGGAAGCTTCAGGCTGCCACTAAGTTCACCATTAAATCCTTCCTACGTCATCATCACCATCCTCATGGGATGAAAAGCAGTCTGCATAGCTCCTAATTTGGTTAGTAAGAGAATCTTAAAATAGGAGCTTTAAAAGTGCCCCCATAGTTCCATTCAGACCATCAGCGCTGTCTTGAAAACAGAGTCTTGAGCTAATCCTGCTTGCCTAAATCCCGCTAAGCCTATACAGAATAGGACCCAGCCCATTCCAGGAGTAATGTTATGTACTGTACAGTCCCAAGGGAATTTCAATTTAGTCATGTCATTCTTGCTGTCTACTTACTTATAGCAAAGAGAAATTTTTCTCTTAAGACCTGTCAGACTTATAAGAAAAACAAAATGGGACAATTGCCTCACTGAGCTTGTTTTCCATTTTAGTTCACTTTAGTTCTGCTTCTGTTTCCACTTCAGACAGTCTATTCTGCAATTAGTCTTAGAACAAGTGTTTGGGCTGGGTTCAACTTCCCCAGGGGTGGTCCTCAGAATTGCCTGTTCATTTCAGTATTTAAACTTTTGTAAAAAGGCATCACTATCCTTCAGTAGAAATACAGAATTCAGGTGGTACTGAAACCAGAGAGCGTACTAATGTTCTCTAAGACTCCCTCAAATAAATATTAGGTTCTTCCTGGAAACCGTGGTCATGATACTTTTGCTTCATTTGATGTTGACTCATAACAAGATTACTCTATTTGGTGCAGGATCTTGGGTATTGGTTTCCCTTTGAATTTATAACACTACTTTTCCATAGGTACAGTCCTAGCTGGATGTGTAACTTTAAACAGTGCAGTGCTCAAGTATGCTTGTATTTCTCTTTCTGGACTCTCTGTTCTGGACAGATCATCCTTTTTTCCTATGATGGCAGCAATATCACACTACCTCAATTACTATAATTTTGTTTCATGTCTAGAAAGAGTAAGTTTTCCAACTTTGTTGTTCTTTAGGAAGAAATATCCCTTTGCATTCCTTGCTACATTTTATGTCTATTTTCACAGGCACAAGAAAACTTCCTGAGATTTTGGTTCCAATTGTACAAAATCTACAGGTCCGTTTAGAGAAAAATAACATCTTTACACTGTTGAATTTTCTCATCCATAAACATAAAGTGTTTCTTTACTTATTTTTCTCAAACATGTTTCATAATTTTCTGTGGAGACATCTTACATAATTCTTATTAGACTTACACCTGTGGGTTTGAATATTTGTAAGTGATTTTTCAAATTACTTTTTTCTAACTGATTGTTACTGGTATATAGAAATAAAGTAACTTCTGAATATTGATCTTATATTCATTAACTCCATAACTATTGAGTCTAATAGTTTATTTGTGATTTTTCTATATTTTCAATGTCACTGGTAATTTCTTTTTAAAATTGGTTTTAAAAATTGATATGTAATACCCTAACTTTTGTAGCTGGCAAAAATATTATTTTCATGTTAGAGCAGCCCATATATACAGAACTTTGTATATTAGAATAAAACTGTTCATGTTAGATCAGAATATTTAGACTATTAACCTCAGCGCTGAAAAATATAAAGGGATGGGGTGCCTGGGTGGCTCAGTTGGTTAAGCGACTGCCTTCGGCTCAGGTCATGATCCTGGAGACCCGGGATCAAGTCCCACATCGGGCTCCCTGCTCGGCGGGAAGCCTGCTTCTCCCTCTCTCACTCCCTCTGCTTGTGTTCCCTCTCTGGCTGTTTCTCTCTGTCAAACAAATAAAATCTTAAAAAAAAGAAAAGAAAAGAAAAGAAAAATATAAAGGGCACCCAATACATAAAAAACATGTTTATTTTTTCAGAACTCAGGAAATACATATTCTGTAGGTGCAGCTCCCCTCCCCCACCTCCACACAGATGCACGTGCATGCGAGCACGCACTCACGCGCACACACACAGAAGAATGCTGGCTTTGGCCAATCTATTTTTCTAAATTTCTTTCTGTTTAAGCGCAAAAGACAACAAAAGACTGGTGGAAATGACATATTTTATTTGTGTCTCTGAACATTCTTTTTGATATCACCATTGATGGTACCTTATGTAACTTCTAGAAGACTTCCTCTCCCCACTTTCTTATCTTCTCCCCCAAATCACCTTCTTCCTAGGAGTACCAGGAAGTTATCAATGTCTGGACTAGTTGACGTCTTGCTAACGAAACGTCCCTTGCTGCTGGAGAGGGACATCTGAGGTCGGACCCAGGTCTGGTTTGGCTGTCAGAAGCAATGGAGACTGAAGTAAGTCCGCCCCAGAACTGACACGGAATAAAGGACCAGAGACTCTGGTTGTGTCTTCAGCAATATTTATTGGAAACGGCGATGCTTCCTGTGGTAAGAGGTTTGTACATTAAGCAGTAAGATTTGCCTTTCACTCCACATGACCCACTACCGCAGGCGGCACATCCGAAGCAGCACGTTCAACCTCTGAAGGAATCTGTACAGCTAGATAAATAGAACTCTGGATACCTAACAGGACTTCATAACTGATACAAAAAAAAAAAAAACCCAAACAAAAAACCACTCATAAGCTTATACGCAGCACTGTACACACAATATGAAAATGGAATAGAAGGGGTGGAAATAAAAGTTATGACTGAGGTGGGAAAAACTTTTGCACGTGCAGCCATACATCTTAAACAGCTAAGCACAAAAATCACCTCTATCTGGTCCTCACTGAGGGCAGAATCTGCACAAATGATGTTCAGGGAACACAAGGTGGAAGCAGAAAAGAAAGACAGTTAACTGTTTCTTGGTCTAGGAACTAGTGTTTTTCTCCTTGTGTCTCTGTGCCAAATAGACTCATGAAGCACGTAATTCACACACAAAAACAAAACAAAAAACAAAAAACAAAAACAAAGACAAAAAATAAAACTGAAATGAAGATACTTGTTCTCTCTTCCCTGTACCTTCAGAAATGGCCTAAATACATGATGTGGTTTCTCTGCATCAAGAAATTTAAGCTTGGAAACCAGACGTTTTCCCATTTCCTCATAATGGAGAATCTCTTCTCTTCAGCCCCTCCTACCATATACTGACTGCTAACTGTCTTATTAGGAATACAGAGGGAGCCCCCCTCTGGCTTTATTAGCAGGGAGGGAAGAAAACTGGCTGCCCCTCAGAAATCGGCATAACTGGGAGGAACAAAAGTGACTGTTTTCAGAAAAGGTTTTTAAACTCACATTCAACAGTTTCCTACTGATAGCATCAAGGGACTGACTCATTCGGACCAGAAGACAAGTTGCTGGTGAGGGAGGATTTCTTCCACAATTCTGTGACTCACATACTTGGGAGGGGACAATGAGAAAGCAAGACCTTTCTCCTACTGAAATAGAGAACCTGAGACCTTGAAACGGCCCCTGGGTGATAGATAATACCTTCAGTAGGATGTGGCTCACAGTCAATTCCAAGAAGCCACAGCCTCCTGAGAACCATGGAAACAGCAGGTCAGTGATGACTGGCTGGTCTCAGATGGTGTTTAAAAGCATACGCCATGCCCGCCAGCCTATGAAGATACCACCCATCACCATGACTCCTGTGGGATCACACAAGTCAACCAGAGATACTCGGTGGGGCTTGATGACTTGGACCACTGCGGCCTGCATTTGGGATGTGTTGTAAGCAGCATTACCAAAGCAGTGGTTAAACTTAACTATCTGGGTCAAGAGGAGGTAAGCCTGCCCGCCTAACATCCTAATGGGGCAGGGCAACCAGAATCTCCACATAGTTGATGGGGAAGAAGCCTGACTGGCCATGAAGCATCCCCTCATACCAGTTCTCATCAATTTGGTTAGTGAGTGTGATGATATCACCCTCTTTAAAACCCAACTCCCCTTCATTTTCAGGTTCAAAGTCGTACAGAGCTCGGCAGCAAGGCTGATCCATTGGGGCACCTGGAAGTGAAAGCAGGAGAGAAGAATACAGAAAGACAAGGGGTATTTGACTCACTCTCAACCACCTGCTTCACCTGCCCAGCCTGCCGTCCCCCTTGTTTCCTCCCTCAGTCCTCTTCCCCGCTGAAGCTTCCTCTTGCGGCTTGTCTCGAGTCACTGCACGGCACCTGTCCTGCACCAGTCTTCAGCAGTTTTCTCAGATTCCTGGAAGTTGCTGGATGCCTGCTTCCATTTCCAGTATGAAAAATGGCCTCATCTATCCTCGTGACACATGCAACACTGTCCACCGAGGTTTGCCTTCCTATGTCCACAGACCCAGTGACTCAAGGAGTTTTAATGAGATTTTGGTTAATGGAATATGTCCAGAATCTTTTTCATGCTAGCATTTTAAAACCTCTGTACATGTGAAAGAGTCAAGTTCGTTACATGGACAATGCTGGCAACATCCGAATAACAGTGGGATTCTAATTTTTTAAAGGTAAAGACTCCAGCCTCTGGAAAACTGCTGTAATGTGGTGAAAACAAAACCAGATAAGACATTGGGTTCAGGTTCATACTCTGAGTGACCTTGTGCAAGGCACTGCCCTTTCAGTTTCCTCATCTAGCATCAGAACTAACAGGACTTACTCCACACTACTATTGTGGCTATTAAGTGAGATCATGTAAATATTATGTGACCTACTCTTGGTAAATTGCTACACATATAAGGATGAGTACACGGGAGTTCTGGCATACAAAAAAGAACATCTCTGCTTGTGTAAAATAATGAAGAGTGGAATCATATCTTAACAGTGACCTAATTTAAATGACCATCTATATTTAATAGAGCATGCATCCACACGGGCACACAGCTCTCATGTCACCTAGAGGACTTTAAAGGGAAACGATGTCATCTACTTTTTTACTTTAAGAAAGCAGAAAATGAACAGGTCTCCAAAAGAAGAGTGAACTATGTGGCTGGTCTCTGCGTAGGGAGAAGCAGACTCATCCTGACTTACAAGACTAGTCCCTGTAGCCCGCTAACTGGTAAGAGCCATGGCTCTGGATACCCCGGTCTGGGGGCTCCCAGCAGCGAGGCGAACACAACGGACGGACAGCGCCAGCCCTCAGCACAGACCTCACTTTCTTCCTTCCCGGTCGCCAGAGAGGACCACATAAAACATCTCCTATCACAGAACACGGGCTCCGGGGAAAAGGGGAGACGCTGCACATCTTGGACGTCCATGTCCAGTGCAGGACAGTCTCCACTTCGTCACCCAAACAAACTGTTAAGGCTGAAAATGTCTCAAGCACAGGCTTTTACTAATATGTGTATAGCGGATGGACAGCAGTGGTGCCAACTAAAGGAACATATTACTGGGTATATATCAATATTCCTGATAGAAAATAAATTTCAGTTTTTACTATACCAACCTCAGTTACCAGGGTACAACAAGCTGGTTGAAGGTAGAGAAAGGAGGGAAAGCAGCCAATGCTGAGATTCGAAATACATTCATCTACAAATACGTTCACCCATATGCTCTGGTGACTTAAGAACTCCAGCCGGACATTACGGCGACTTCATACCACAAAGGAAGGTCAAAGTCAAATGTGTGACTTAGGAGGTTAATGTGTGTGATGATGGAAAGTGAGAGAAAAAAGGATGTACAGAGAAACTTTTCTAGAGGTGAAAAGAGAAAGGGAGGGAAAGAAATGATCAATGAGAAAAGGAGGAAGGAGTGCCTTAGAAGAGCTTCTTCCTCATGAAACCATCCTGCAAGAAATGTATCCCTGTAAAGGTCTTAGTAGCTAGACTAGGCTGCACCTAGAATTTCTGGGAAAGTGTCAACGGGGTGTGCCCAAGGCCCGTGTTGTGGGGTCTGCAGGTCTCAGCTCCTTACCTGCAGGTTTGGGTGTCCCTGTGTGGGAGAGGCCCCCGTTGGGCTGAGTACTGTCTCCAGTTGTAAACTCCAGGCTCATTCGTGGTTTAGGCTGATATTCCCTTCTAGGCTGAGATGAAGCTTGTCTTATTCTGCATTAAAAAAGAAAGGGAAGGGGTAATAATATTATGGAGCCAATTAAGAAGCAAAAAGAAAAGCAGTAACATCCAGGAAGGCTACTGATGTGGAGCAGGGAAAATCTGAAAACAAACAAAAAAACCCGTAGCCTTCTTCTCTATGTATGTCTCTGCTCTCGGTGACTGTCCCTCTGTGGTGTGGACCTCTCACCATCTCATCCTGTTTCTCCCTCACTTCTTCCTGCATTTATTCAGAGCTCACTTTGCAAATGTGTACTCTGGCAGGTGCTGAGAACACAAGATGAATAGGACACAGTTCTTACCCTCAAGCAGTTTTGGTCAATGAGGGAGACAGAACAGAGCATAAATAACTGAGGATCAGAAATGCTGGTGAGTGTTGTTATGGAAAGACACAGAATGTTACAGGTACATGGGGGTAGGAGCTGGGAGGACTCCACCAGTCCAAAGGAAGGCTTATGGAAAGGAAGAAAAGATAGCTAAGAGTCATTTCCAGATAAACAGTCCTTCCCAGAAGCAGACCTTCTCAGAAGAAAGGGTCTAATAAGAGCTGGAGAAGCTGGAAGGAGGAATGCTGTATGCTCTGGGGACAGTGAGTGGTTTGAGATACAAGAAGCAGGAAAGAAATGAGGGAAGACAGGAGGAAAGTGGAAAGGTATGGCCAATTAACGTCTTCCCCACACCCCTAAGTATTTTTCACGGTGTCAGGTATTCATGAAGGAAAGTGTACAGCAGATTCACAAAGTGGGAGGTCTCAAGGTTTGGTGATTATAGAACGAGATTGGCTTTGAACATATGTGAGAGGAAAATGGTCCTTTGTGCTCAATGGATGTCACAAAAACACGTAATATTTCTTTACTATGTTGAAGTGCATGGTTTTAAGCCTTTCGAGAGGCTTCAGAGTGTGACACACATTCCCACGAAGGTACACTGAGGAAAGATGGACAAAGTGACACACAGGACAGCACAGGGCCTCAGCGGACAGCGGTCAGGCAGTGACCTGCACCTCCAGGGAGACCTGGTCACAAAGAAAATGACCTCTGCCCGGCCGCGGGAGCATCTGAGGGGGAGGAACAGGCATAGGAAAGCTGTCTCTGTGACGGCAGAGGACTGGCTCCCCATTCAGAGAAACGCTGTGCCAAGATACAGGCTTTCGAATAGGTGCTGCTTGCCCGGCAGAGCCCCGCTGCGCCAGGGTGCGACCCGGGTGGGCTACTTTCTCTGCCTGGGCTTCCCACCTGTGGGTGAGGCTGATCACAAGCCGTCTACGGGGCTCCCAGGATCCCCCCAGAATATCTGCTCAGCAGTTCACACCTGTTATCCGTGGTAGCGTCCTGGTTTCCCATCTGTGGCAGCCTACATACAACCCAAGCACTGACCCCTCATCAACACAAGACTAGATCCAATGGGACAAAGTAAAACAGAGCACAAGACACAAGAAAATCAAAACGAATGATCCATAAGGGGCCTAGGTAGGATCAGCAGGAACTTTGGCAGGAGTTTTTCTTCAGATGTATTCCATTATTTCCATTTCTTTACCCGCCATTTCAGTGGAAGAAAATGGGAATATAAAATTCAGGAACCGTGAGATACCTTTCTTCCAGTCTGACGGTGACTTGCTGCAGGATCTGGACGGCCTGCTTGTGGTACTCCAGCTGGGCTTGGACGAGCGCAGACAACTGGCTCACCTGCTCGATCTGCAGGCCAAGAGGGGAGGCACGACTCAGGTACCAGGTCACTGTCCTTAAGCAACTTCTACTGCCCCGGCCCTTAGGACAGAGCTGCCCCGACGCACAGCCCGGTGTTCGGAGATTCTGTAGTTTCCACACCAGTTAAGGATAAGAAGCATCTGTATGCTTGGAAATGTCAGTATCATGGGGAGAAGCCACGTTATCAGCAATCCTTCTAAAGATCCCACACTTCTCACTGAACACTCTCATTCTTAGGTACTAGCTACCAGGTAGGATTTGGCTAATTTTATTGATTTCTTTTCTTTTTTTTTATTAAAGATTTTATTTATTTGACAGGGAGAAACACAGTCAGAGAGGGAACACAAGCAGGGGGAGTGAGAGAGGGAGAAGCAGGCTTCCCGCTGAGCAGGCAGCCTGATGTGGGACTCGATCCCAGGTCTTCAGGATCATGATCTGAGCCGAAGGCAGTTGCTCAACCAACTGAGCCACCCAGGCACCCCTAATTTTATTGATTTCTTATAGGAAAAAAAGACATTGACCAAAGGAGCCTTTCCTCCTTATGCTTTTCATGCTGTTAATATATGCAAATATTGATTTTTCACATGAGGCAGCAGGGAGACAGTTTGACAAGATGGAAAAGCTTTTGTCCTCTCTCAGCCTCATCTGTAATGTAAAGGGGTTGCATCAAGTGACATCTTGGGTTCATTTCAGCTCTAGTATTCTAGGCATCCTTAGTTACTCTTCATTTTGTGTCTTGGGTTGTGAGCTCGCTGAATATTGTCCTCCAAGTCAGCAGAGGCAGCTGCCCCATGAGTTTTGGGGGTGGAATGAGGTGCTGAGTGCTGACCCTGTAATCTAGGTCATCCCCATGCCTACAGCATTCCTATTCAATAGGAAGGTGGGACACAAACGCCAACATGTACCATCTCTAGGTGGTGGGAAAGTCCAGATATGTTCAACACGCCTACCTGTCACCGGTCAGGGCAAAGCAGTTAAGTGATGAGCACAAAAAGGCTGGTAAACCCCCTGGAAGAAGCTGGTCAGCACCTGGTAGAGCCAGAGGTGGGTGTGAGCAAGAACTTGACAACTAGTTAGCTGGCTTTACTACAAGAGTGGTCAGAAGCCCTCACGACTACGGGGCTGAAAGAACGCAACAGACCCTAACTTCTAAAACCATGTATAATAATTCAGCACACTGGGTGTGGTGCCTGGGTGGCTCAGTCATTTAAGCATCTGGCTTTTGATTTTGGCTCCATTTCATGATCCTGAGATCATGAGACTCGTGTTGGGCTCCACACTGCGCATGGAGCTTCTTTCTCCCTCTCCCCTCCTCTCTGTATCTCTCTCCCCTTCTGTAAAACAAAACATAAATAGTAATAATTTGGTGCACTAGAAGTGTAAAAGGAGCTTTTAAACTACACTGCCCCCAATACAGCACTATGCTACAATCATCAATCTCAACTGAAATTAGTTTTTGAAAGAAAATATCACCTTTGACTCAAAATATAGAACATCTTAAGCTATACTGAACCCTCAATGCTAAATGCATTTTAAGTGATATTCTCTTATAATCTGAAGTAAATCTGCCCTATATTTTGACAAAGTTATTTCAAGCTACTGGACTTTTACATGGATCATCAGAAAAATTCTTCATCTTCTCATGATTGGTAATTCTTTAAGATCATGAGTAGACAAATATCTCACTAAATTAAACCAGTGAAACAGAAAAAACAAACCTTAACCATTTCTTGATCTAGTTCATTATTTCACGTTATTTTAAAGAAATAACTATCCACCAAATTTCTCACCATATACTATAATTAGATGTGAACATTTTAAGTTACATAACCCTTAACACAATCTTGAGCCTCAATGTCAAGATTAAATTAGAAACTACAGGAGAGGCACTCACATCCATCTCCAAGAGATTGAACATGCTTGACTCAGCAATTTCTTTAGATTCATCGAATTTCTCCAGAGCCTGACGGAGCTCTTCATCTGGAATCTTGCCTTGTCGTTTCTTCTTATAATCAAAGTCCAGGCGTCGACCCTCCAACTTCTTTAGATGATGCTGAAAAAGTCAAGGGCAGGAATATGCTTTGAAAGGTTCATGGAGAAAAGGCGTATTTACAGTCCACTTCTTCATCATGCCTATTAGCTTCCAAAATAAGACAGGCTAAGTTCTAAAATATCACATCACTGGAAGAATCAAGAAACCTGCTTCAGTGGGGCAAATGCTTCCAAAGGCTAAGTGTGGAGAAGCATCTTTAAAAATAATTAAGAGCAAGAAGGAAATTTTGGGAATTACTGGTGCTCTTTATTTCCCGCCCTCACTGGGCCAAAGCCAAGCTGGAACAAGTCTTTCCATCCCATGGCAGAAGCTGGGAATGTGTGCATATGGCCCATATGCAACGCACAGCTACACAGAACCCACAAATTCCCATCTTCGAGAGAAACGGTGTCTCATGAGAAGGCAGGCAGAGAACAGTTTCCTTGAAAAGAAATGGGAAAGACTGGAATTCTTGCTTTTTCAGTCCTAGCACACTAACGCTGGAAAGGGCTTATCTTTGAGGAAACCAGTCTGTGAGAATCACCCAAGCTGCTTATCAGAAATATGGATTACTGATCACCTGCAGTAAAATATCCAAGGCCAGGGTCTTAGAATCTATATCTTTTTTTTTTTTTTTAAGATTGATTGATTTTTTTGAGAGAGAGAAAGAAATAGCACACGCACAAGTAGGCAGAGCAGCAGGCAGAGGGACAGGGAGAAGCAGACTCCCTACTGAGCAAGGAGCCCAATGCGGGGCTCAGTCCCGGGGTCGACTGATGCAGTTTTCAGGGAACCACTGATAAGTTTAAGTTTCCCATTGGTAGATGATGAAACTCAGTGGAAAAACTCTAACTTGGAAGGAGTGCTAGACAGAGTCTAATGCTCCACAGTGTTCGTCAATCCCTCCTCACATGCTCACCACTGCCTGGTTACCCAACTTCTGCCCAACCCTCTACTGACAAAGTGGGAAAGCTGTTTCCCAAAGCTAAAAATTACCTTTTTTTATTCTAAGGGTGGTAGTATTCCATTATTAATGGGTGGGAGAAAAACTAGATTCCCCTGATCCTCGGTGTGTATGGAAAGAAGGGAGATGAAAACAGAGTTGGGAGTGGTAAAGAAATGAGAGGAAAAGAGGAAGAAAAATACCATAGACCGTCCCTCCCACGGTACACCCTGCCTCCCACCCATGCCCTGATCCAAGTTAAATGTTTTTTCCTTTGGAAGAGACATTCTTATAATACATGTGAACTTGTAGTCAACTGTAGGATAGAGTACTGGAGTCAGGGTTAAATTATAGATTTTTTTTTAAATATTTTATTTATTTGACAGAGAGAAACACAGCCAGAGAGGGAACACAAGCAGGGGGAATGAGAGAGGGAGAAGCAGGCTTCCTGCCGAGCAAGGAGCCCAATGATGCAGACAACATATAATGCCTTCCAAAGAACAGTGTATTTTCTACTTAAGGTGGTTCACACAGTACAACAGAGTCAGTGCTACCAAGGGGATGGTACTCCTTATGATGAAGAACATAGACTTCTGCTTGTCCTTTAAGGAGCAGCTGGGGAAGCTCCCTGCCCTCCCTTGGCAGTACTGGCAGACTCGATCCCGGGTCTCTGGGATCATGACCTGAGCCGAAGGCAGTTGCTTAACCAACTGAGCCACCCAGGTGCCCCTAAAATTATAGATTAAGAGTGAGTCTCCCACTTAATACTGTGATCCTGAGCAAGTGTTAGGATGAAGGAGACTTAGGCTAGAATAAAGAGATTGAGGGGACTTCAAGTTGTGGATGATGATGTTACTATAAAGTTAAATTTCAGAGAGGTTCCACAAATATTTGTCGAAGGAATGAATGAGAAAATGTTACACATCTAGTTGGAGATAAAACCAGTTGAACTTAGTTCTTTGGAACACTTTTACATGTTTTATAAAGAGGACGGTTATTCTCCCTCAGTTCTAACAATCACTATGAAAATACGAAAACACATGTTTATAGAGTGATGGTATAACAATTTACTGAAGCTAACAGCTGATACAGCTAGCCTTTCAGAGGATGACATCAGTCCAGAAAGCCACAATTAATAAAATTGGACAGTATCAGGGAAGAATATTATTCTTCTCGAGAAAAAAAAAAAAGATTGATAACCTGAAAACTCAACGTGGAAAAGTCAAATGTAATATTTGTAAGTAGCAGAGCCATAATCATGGGATAAAGCATTGCATTTCTGATTTCTCTCAATTTATCTTGCTAGGTTATTTTGTAATCTAAACCTCACCACACACATAAGCTTAAAAAACTGTTTTCTTAGGAAAAACGGGCACCTCCATTTGTACATTCAAACCAATCACTTCCCAAAGGACCAGTTGCAGATACCTGAATTTCTCTCAGATCTTTGTCATGAAGGTTCTGAAGAGGGTCAATGAAGTTCTGCTTGACTTCCATGTCCAGAGAGTCTTTCACCTCCGAGAGCTCCCGCATGGCCTCCCCCACCTCACCGAGTGCTGGACCTACAAGGGGAGAATGAGTCTCTTATATGCTAAAGGACAAAGGTGAGATATACATGCGGTAATAGGAGCACCGCAGGTGAAAACCTAGGGCTGCTGCCTGTCTTGTGAAAACAGCTGAGATGCAGACAACATATAATGCCTTCCAGAGAACAGTGTATTTTCTACCTAAGGTGGTTCACACAGTACAACAGAGTCAGTGCTACCAAGGGGATGGTATTCCTTATGATGAAGAACATAGACTTCTGCTTGTCCTTTAAGGAGCAGCTGGGGAAGCTTCCTGCCCTCCCTTGGCAGTACTGGCTTTCCCCAGAAAAGAAGTCTTGAAAGGCCAGTGCATTTAGCGGAAGCAAATACTAGGAACAGAGATCAGGTGTCAAACAGGTAGGACGGTTATTAGCTGAGACCTCCCATCACGAAGGAGTGAAACAGAAGTGTGCTCTGTATGGTGACTGAGGGTCGGAGGAGGGAGGGCTGAAGGAATTCACTGGGCGCTGTAGAACTGGGTCCCAGGTACACAAGAGCAGAGACTGAAGGGAAAGCTCATGGGGCAGGTGTTACATCATGCGGACTGTTGCCTCTGCCTCAACACTCAAGTCATGCCAGGCAGAGTGCACAGTAAGTTTCCAGGCATCTGACTATGTCCACTGGCTACCGTGGAAGACTGGGATCTCATCAGGGAAAAAGAAAGTCAAGAAAACTATGGCAAATCACACTGAAAATGATGAACAGATCCCGAAGGTAAACTTCTGGGCTCTGTCTCTCAGACATAAGACTGAGAATCAAAAGAGAAAACAGCTGGAATCATCTCCTGCAGAGTGCCTTACTGGCACGAAATCCCCATGGGCAAATGAAAGAACTGAAGCATGGAAAGCAGTCATTACCGAAGTTGCAGTCGTCTCCAAGCTCTCTTCCAAATTTGAGCATGGCCTCCGCTAGCAGCGCTTCTGCCTGGGGATAGCCCGGCCCCTTCTCCTGGCCGCGGATTTTTGACATGGTGTTGATCATGCTGAGTTTAGCTCTGGAAGCTGGAGGCACAGAGAGCAAATACTTTCACTGTATTGGTGAGGTGATACAGGGGAGACAGTGCTGGAAGGAGAATCGGGCCCTAACTGGTCCATAAACCAGCTCAGGAACAGATAAGTACATCTTCACCTTCTGTAGTACATGCAGGTTGGCCCACAGATAGATACAAATAGGTATTTTTTCTCTCATCACTGAACTTTCCCATTCTCTCAGTATCTTATGAGGAACTTAACAGAAAAGACAAAGCTCTTCTGAGAGGAGATCTGACCCACCACCACGTCCTCTTCCCCATTTTCCTGAGCACATTTCCGATCCTCTCTTCATTGCAGTGGCCCCTCTCTGGAGTTGGGAGAAAGCATTTTGAAAAACCCTGAATTCTGTACTCTGTTTTAGGATTCCAGTTTTATATTTCAACTCTAGGAATCTATGGACAGGAGTAGGACACGCTTAATTCTTGCAGTGTGAGAGCCTTACGCCAAGTTTCACTTACACCCCTATTTTCAAAATCACTGCTCAGCTGAGATTCTGATTGTAAACAGACCCATGAAAAACAGAAATATCGTGTTCATTAAAAAGGCTTAATCACTCCCCTAGCACATAATGACTTCTGAGAATTAGTTTTATGCCACAAAGACAGCACTTCAATATCATTTTTGCTTTGTTTTGACAAAAGGAGATGCCTAGAAAGCAATTCCAGTTTTCACGCAAGAAAAACTTGTGCATGTTACACACTGTGAAGGAAATATTCCTGATGCTCTGATACTAGGTTTCCTCAGGTTGATTATTATAGTTGGGGCTGTGTATTAGCCTAGGACTGTGCCCAGGATCCCATTGGTGTGAACACCCTGATAGAATCACAACCAAAGGCCCTTCCGGCATTCAGGGGCTGATAGTTAATCTTGAACATATGTTTCAAATAGGCTTTTTATTTTTAAGTTTTTATTTAAATTCTAGATATTTAATATCATGTTATATTAGCTTCAGGTGTACAACATAATGATTTAACAGTTCCCTATAAACACCTGGTGCTAATCACAACTGTAGTCTTTAATCCCATCACCTATGTCACCCATCCCCCCCCCATCCCCGCCCCATCACCATCAGTTTCTCCTCTATAGTTAAGAGTCTGTTTTTTGGTTTGCCTCCTTCTTTTTTTTCTCCATTTGCTGACTTGTTTTTTTTCTTAAATTCCACATATGAGTGAAATCATATGGTATTTGTCTTTCTCTGACTGACTTATTTCATTTAGCATAATACTCTCTAGGCTCCATCCATGTCATTGTAAATGGCAAGATTTCATTCTTTATTATGGCTGAGTAATATTCCATTACACACACACACACACACACACACACACACACACACACACACCGCGTCTTCTTTTTTCTTTTTCCTCAGATCTTGGGTTAGGGTTAGGGCCAGGTGATGATGTGTGCCTGGCATCCTGCAGATGGTGAGTGTTAGGGTTTAGGGGTTAGGATTAGGGTTAGGGTTCGGGTATGTGTCTGGTATCCTGCAGTTCAGAGATCTCTCAAGAGAACAAAGCCCCAGATTTATGTTGGAGTAAGAGTAGACATGGCAGCCGTCTATCGAGTTGATGCAAGGTGGGGTTTGTGAGCTCCCAATATTGTTTTTTTTAAGATTTTATTTTCATCCCAGTTAGCTGACATACAGTGCTGTATCAGTTTCACTACTTCCATATGTCACACATAGATTTTTATTTAAATTTGGTCTTCCAAGGTCAAAACCGGAGATGAGTGTTATCATGAGAGGGAACTTCCTGGCCCTGACACAGGGATATTATAATGAGTAGGGCAGTCATGCCTTTAGGAAGTTCACAGTGAACTAAGGGTGGTATCCATCTTAAAAGCAATTAGAGCGAAGCGTATATACTTAGTGCCATGCTGGGGAATTACAGCATGTTACAGAAGGACAGCGTCACCCCAGTCGGTGGGGGTCGGGCATTGCAAAGGATTCTGGAGGGCAGTATCTCCAAGTTTAGAATCACATTGTGAGTAACAGCAGTTAGCTGGGCTATTATGTAAATAAAGTCTGGTGGTAATGGAAAAAATATATATATATAATTCTCTTTACTCTGCTTTTCGGAGAAAAGTATATATAATACACATTAAATTTCAAAGATTGAAAATGCCACATGGTCATACATTTCCAAGGAAACAGTGTTATTAGAATATATTTTCAGAGCCTCTTCTAAAATAAGTCATCTCAGAGATCCAGAAAAGACACAGTCCCTGCCCTTGGTGTGCTCACAGGATAGTGAGGTGCTGGATAGAGTGGCAACCAACAGAAATGCAATGATGGCCAATCTGCACAAGGAACTAGGGAAACACAGAGAAGAACTAATAAAAGCAAAAATTAAAGTGAAATAAGCAAACACTAGACATTAAGAATGAATAGAAGGAAAGAAAATAAACTGGAGACCAAAGAAATAGAGTACTAAAAACACACATGCTGGTTAATCCCTTTCAATCATGTTTTGACTATTTTACACTCTGAAGACTTACTTCCTTTACAAAAAGAAAGTTGGGATTTATTTCTGCTTATATCTTGGTTCTGTTAAAAGTCATCTTGTGGTAAGTAATTACCAGAAGTCACTGGAATGGCTTAATATACTGTGGCTGATTTTATAAGTCATCATTTTCAATTTGGTTTAATTATAAAAAGCTTTATTCTTCTAATTATTTAAGAACATCTTGGATATGTTCTACATTTTCATGAGAAAGAGGAAGAAAACTATATCTGTTAGTTTATTTCTTCAAATCATCTAAAATATCTATTAATTCACATATTTTTCTTATAAAGAGGCTGGCTTTTAAATTCATTCACAAACTCATTAAATATTTATCAAGAATCTCTGATTAGTAAACTTTCTGTGTTCTTAAAAGCAATCTTCAGACCTCTGAATTCATCATCTTCAAATGTAACCTAATTCTTTTTAAATTATTTTTTAAGTTGTATTTTAAGAAACAGAAAATAAGCCCAGAAAATACAAATTTTAGACATTAGAATTCCTATAATATGGTCTCTTCTCCTTCAAACTATCCTTTTTTTTTCCCTTTCCACTGCTTTACTTTTCTCAGAAAGTTTACAGTCTCTCAGGTGATACTCCCAACCTTGGCTCATGTGCCTAAGAGCCTTTTGAAGCATAACAGAGAATGGGAATTAGAACACTTGCTTACTTTGTTGAAAAATAAAAGATTTTTTTTTAGAAGAGAAGAGAACTGACATTGCTTAAGGTGGAATTCCATATTAAAAACAAGGCATGAGGGCAGCTCACATAGTGAACTGTGAGATTCCCCCCCCCCCCCACTTCCCCTGCTTATCCTCCAGAGAACTGGCAGCCAGGTCAGCACCTACTAGATTGGGGACTAGAAGATTCTTCTCTGGGGAATACAATCAATCCAGAAGACACCTAAAGACACTGATAGCTGTAAGCACGCAGTACAACTCCAGGCTGATCACCCTAGAAAGAACTCATTCCAGTTCACAAGCCTCCACTGACCCTCTCTCCCCCAGAGCTTTACTGCCCTACACCTAAGTGGCCAAAAACAGACATTGTCACTGGATTTTGAAAAAGACTTCTAACATAACAGAGCCAGAACCAATGGGCAATTATAGGAAAGAAGCAATTCAGGGAAGGAAAAGTAACTATCACTAATATTCTCAGGCGTCTAAGATACTTTGCCTATGAAATAAAAAAAGAAACAGAGAAGAACTCTTTAGAAATTAATACAATTTAACTGTATATGTGAATCTAATTAAAATATAAAATTAAAAAATCATTAGAAGCACAGAGTTAAGGCAGATCCCCCTAAAAGGAGGACAAAATTTTAAAAAGAGATAGAAAATCAGAAGAAAGCTTAAAATCAGGATTAGTCCAGGGGGTCTGGTTGTCGAATAATGAAAGTTCCAAAAAGAAACCATATAGAAGGGGAAGAAATTCTTTTTAAACATTAAAGAAAATTTTCAGAACTGATGAATGTATGTTTCCAGATTGAAAGTGTCCACTGAATGCCCAGCACAATGACTAAACGGGTCCACAAAGAGGACCATTAATATGAAATTTCACTGGGAACAAAGAAAAGTTTCTAAAACCTTTCAGAAAGGAAAAAATAGGTTCTACATAAATATCAAGAATTAGGTCACTGAACATGAGAATATCATGAACATGAGAAATGTCCTCAGAATACAATAGAGCAATAACTCCAAATTTCTTAAGGAAAAGAATATATAATTCTATCTTCAAATTATGAATGAAGCATGAAGGTAGAATTATGACATTTTCAAGCATGGGGCGGGGGCGCTTTCTGATCATTTTTCTTCCCGAGCTAATGGAAGGGGCATTCCACCAAAATGAAGGTATAAATCAAGAAAAGGGACAGGTATAGGATCTAAAAAAAGAAATCCAATGTATGAAAAGACCTAAAAATGATGACAAGGAGATCTCAAGAAGGTCACTGTGCATCCCACATTGAAGGGTAAGCACAGCTGACACTACACATCATAGCCAGGTATGTGTAGCACAGGAAGCCATGACTACAAAGGATCTACAGTCTCACCATGATCCCCCATGAGATCAAGCTACACTTACCCACCACTATACCTTGCTTTACAGTGCACCCTTCATTGGCTTCCTCTCTAACCTACTTACCTTGACCTTTCCTGGAATTACTTCCCAAAGCAACTGTCTGTCCTCAAATCCTTGCCTTATGGATTCTTTCTAGGGGCAGAGGGTTTGGGAAAAAAATAATGAATGGTACACAAAAAGTGAACAAAATGGAAAACAAGGGCACCTGCATGGCTCAGTTGGTAAAGCATCTGCCTTTGGCTCAGGTCATGATCTCAGGGTCCTGGGATAAAGCCCCATGTGGGCATCCAGCTCAGCGAGGAGTCTGCCTCTCCCTCTGCCCCTCCCCTTTCATGTTTTCTTTCTATCTCCCTCTCTCTCAAATAAATAAAATATTTTTAAAAAAATGAAAAATAAAACAATTATTAACTCAAGGAAAAACAAAACATTGTAAAAGAAATATAATTGTATGACTCAGCTCTGTACAAGTTTACAAGGGCATAAAATGTAAATACTGAAAACCAATCTAACAAAATTATGCCATAAACATACATAATAAGGAAGGAAAAGGTTGTGGGAGAAGGGGGAGATAAGAAAAGAGCAAACAATTCTCATCTTCCAAACTGGGAATCAAACAGAAAACACTTAAAGCCAGAAAACCAAGCACAGAGAACATAAGTATGTTGTTTCAAGATCAGAAGAAAAACCAAAAAGCCAAAAGCATCTTCAAAGTGTTGTTTCTGGGAATTGGGGGAAAGACTGTAACTCCAAGTACACTGCTATTTTTTTATAAAAAGCTTTAAAAATTATTTGATTTTGCATATTATGTATTACTTCCATTATTAAATAAAAAAACCAAAACCCTAAATTTAGAATGTTTCTCACTCCATTCTCCCTTAGGAGACCTAATTTAGTGGCTGAAATGGATAAGCAATACTCATGGTATCCTGACAATCTGGGCACTGTTCTAACCTTAAGGATCTTTCAACCAAAAAGTTTTATACCTTAATGTTTAAGGAGAACTGGCCAGGAAAAGAAAATACACAGTTTAACAAGTAAAATGCCATCAGAAAACTATCAAAGAAAAGGGCTTGATGAGTCCACAGCCGGTTGATTTCTGGAAGCAAATGTATCTAGTCAACAGCAAGAAATGAAATTAAGATGACCATAAAAGGCAGATCTTTTCCAAAAAATAAAAAAAAAGGGGGGGTGGGGAAGATCCCATTATTCTGTGCTCCATAAAAAGGCAGTTTATTTTTTGGCCTAGTGTCATAACTACTGTGAAAACTCAGAAAATCCACAACTTCCATGTTTTTTTATTTTTATTTTTTTTTTAATTTTAAAATTTTAAAATTTTAATTTAAAAAATTTTTTTTTATTTTAAAATTTTTATTTCTTAATCCAAAATGAACAAACAAGAAAGCCAACAGGTCTTGCGTTTCACAGAAATCAGCACAGTACATTAAAATAAATATTGGCTTTGGTTTAAATGAACAGGCAAAAATCCAGGCTAAAAATCTTGCTGGGTAGTATATTCTTGAAAAATAATCATCCATAAGTTGTTTTCTTTATTCAGTGGTAAACGGCAAAATAGTAACTAGCAGAGACACACAACAGGCGCTGGAGAAAGGGAAAAGTGCTCCTTTATTCCTCCTTCCAAGTTCTCTTTTCTGAGTGTGGCTCTACCGCCTGCTGGATTATTTGGGAAACTGTTTGTCCATTTGTTTGTCCACTGATTGATTGCCCATTTCCCGAATCCCTTCCCCATGTTACCGTTAGAGTTGGTAGAATGTGAGGCTGTGCAAGACTTGGGAGGTCAAGGGGAAGCCATAGTCACAACGTTCTGGACGTTATCATTGTAGGGAGGAGGTAACTGACGCAGGGTTACAAACAGGTTCCACCTTGTTGTCCCTCCTCCCTGTTCTGTGTCCAGCTCTTGTTGAAGACTGATTCTGCTCACCAACAGTAACCCTAGACCCACCCGGGACGTTCTGTTGCAAATGCAGAGGCCGTGACCTTGAAGAGCCAGCGACCTTGTACTGACTCCCACAGCTTGTGCAGCTCTGTGTTAGCAGCTGAACCTGCCTACCTTTCATTCTCCTGGATCAGGGCTGGTCAGTGACCTTTCTCTGGTGTGTTAACTCTACTTCTTGACCTTTATTTACTTAGAACTTCCCACAACTGTACAAGCTCTAACTCCTGTGATAAATCTCTTACTCCATGATATCCACAATGACTCTCATTCCCTGATTGAACTCTGATTCATAATGTGTGTGACAGTCTTATATCTCAACTAAAAAAAAATCATGATCTACCCTGGCAGAACACTGATATGTAAGTCATTAAAGTGGCTGTCAATATTTTAATTCTGCAAAGCTGTGTTTTCAGAATCAGACATAAAAGAAAATAACTAGGTAGGCGTGAGCTGCTGACTGTGGAAAGAACACCAGAAGAGGGAGCCAGTTTAACAAAGTGGATTAAGGCAAGGACTCTGAAGTCAGACGGTCTGAGCACAAATTCTGGTTCTATTTCATGTTGGGCAATGTAGGTCCTGACTCAGGTTGCTCATCTGTAAAAATGTTCCCTCCTCCCTCGCTGGGTTGCTGATATAAGGATTAAATGAAACAATGTCTATTGCAATGCTGGCACAAGATAAACCTTCAATAAATGTTGGTTATTTCTACGAGTGCCATTTATGCCCAAAAGTTTGGTGTGATTGTGTTATGAATTACCTAACCCCTCTGAGTCTCAGATTTACCCATAAAAAGTTGGAAAAAAAAAAGTGAGATAGCTAGGTACCCTATAAATTCTTTCAAGTTCCTATACTTAAGGTGATTGTTATTGGAGCAGGGAAAGCATACCCTGGCCATCAGACATAAAAAAGTTGGGGCAGGGCACCTGGTTGGCTCAGTGGGTTAAAGCCTCTACCTTTGGCTCAGGTTCTGGGATCAAGGCCCACATTAGGCTCTCTGTGTGGGAGGGAGCCTGTTTCCTCCTCTCTCTCTGCCTGCCTCTCTGCCTACCTGTAATCTCTCTCTCTGTGTCAAATAAATAAATAAAATCTTAAAAAAAAAAAGAAAGAAAGAAAGTTGGGGCAGCTTCTACAAGTTACTACAACCATTCCTCTTCTCAGAATAGCCTTCCCTCTCTTGGTCCACCTGCCCAACATAATACCAAGCACCCTCCCCCTCTTTTTTTAAAGATTTTATTTATTTGACACAGAGAGAGATCACAAGTAGGCAGAGAGGCAGGCAGAGAAGAGAGGAGGAAGCAGGCTCCTGCTGAGCAGAGAGCCCGATGCGGGCCTAGAACCCAGGACCCTGAGATCATGACCCAAGCCGAAGGCAGAGGCTTAATCCACTGAGCCACCTACACGGCACCCCCCCTCCTTTTTTTTAAACAAAGTCTTTCTCAATCATCCTTTACCTGCACAGCCTCCAAGAATAGGTGACCCCTTCCCTCATTTTATGTCCCTACTGTGCCCTGTATATACACTGATCATATCTCATATACTTTCTCTCTTTGCTGCACATCTGTTTCCTGATTACATATCCTACTGAATTCTAGCATATGGCCATCCATACAGCATGCACTTACTTATTAACTGTGGGCCAAGTTTTTATTTAAAAATTTTGGTTTTTTTAACTCAATTATTTTGCGTATGTTATTTTTTCTAATCCTTAGGAAAGACCTCCCTATTCAAAGTCACCACAATCTCCTCGTGTGCTCTGAAACGGAGCTAGAGGCTGCTGATAAGATCTAATTCCATGCTAACTTTGTGATCTGACAGGATGATTTGGGAGAACAAGTCATGCTGATGGTAATCTGGCTGGCATTCCCCTACACAGACTAGATTTTAAGATTTCTTAGGCTGCCAAGGCTTTTCATTTCTCTTACTTCCATTTCTTAGAGTACAGGGTAGCAATTCATCTCTAAATTATATCAGGAAAAACTGGTTTATATGAAAATAACAAGAAATTGATCACACAATCTCCCAGAATCAGAATATGGGCTCTCTTTTCCCTGACAAAAGAGGGTTCCTGAGCTAAACTGTAAACCATAGCTAAGGGGATACAAAAGGTTAATTTACTAAAAGTCAGTAAGTAGGTTACACCAGAAACAATTATGTATTCCCTGATATAGAAAAATTCTGGATTTGTACTGCCTGATTGAATTGTTTATCAAAAATCTTTTAAAAATTTTCCATATAAAATGAACATAACAAGTGTTTATTAAGCACCTACTATGTGAAAGGAACTATGCTAGGGAGACTCTAAGAGAAGCAAAGTATAGCCACTGCCTTCAATGAGCTTCTTGTCTATTTGGAGAGTCAGAGAGCACTCCACTCCCTGTGACCACGCTGTGGGTAAGGTCCTAATGTATTCACATCACAGAGAAGAGCAGTGAATTCCATCTAGAATAGTAAGGCTAGGAAGGCTCATGAAACGGGTGACACCTGACCTGGGCTTTCTGAAAAAGGAAGCTGTATAGGCAGAGTGGTGGGAAAGGTCTTTCTAGCCCCCTGGAGACTACGAACAAAGGTACATCAAAGTACCCAGTATATATGGAAACTTCAAAAAGTCTGTAGCTTAGGTGAAGAGGCCACAAAGTTGGAACCAGATGGTGAAGGCCTGAGTTTTATGCTAAGGAGCTTTGATTTTATTTTGCAGACAATGATTCCTGTCAAAGGTTTCTGACAGAGTTATTTCAGATATAGACCTTTAAAAGAGCTTCAATTCAGATTAAATCAGATTTTGGTTTCAGGAAAAAAAGATTAACATTAATTAGGGAAAGTAGGAAGTGGGAAGGGAGTCTTCCCAATGTCAAAGAAATTACTGCCTGCCTATGCTTTCTTCCAGTTTTATGATTTCGGGCCTCACATTTGGGTCTTTAATCCATTTTGAGTTTGATTTTGTGTATGATGTATGAAAGTGGTCCAGTTTCATCCTTTTGCAATTGGCTGTCCCATTTTCCCAGCACCATTTGTTGAAGAGACCATCTTTCTCCCATTGAATATTCTTGCCTCTTTTGTCATAGATAAGTTGAACACATATGTGGGTTTATTCCTGGGCTCTCTATTCTGTTCCATTGACCTATGTGTCTTAGAAAACATTTTAAAATCAGATTTGAAGACTCCACCTCTGTGTTACTGATTTAGAATACCTAAGGAGGTCAGACCATAAGACATGTCCCTAAGGGTACTCTGGCGATATGGACAAGCACACTTAGGCAGTGGAGTCCCATCTCTTGCAGGACTGGAAAATCAATTCACTGAGTCAGTAAGCTTATGATTCTGGAATTTCTCTCTCCAGCCCAGACCTTTCCACTGTGTTACAGACTCACAGATTCTAGTGTCTACTTAAAGTCATGAGGATGTTCACACATTTCAAATTTAACATGCTCAAGCTAAACTCTACTGTATTCCCCGTATTAGTGAATCCAATTTTACCCATTCTTCCACTCGCTCAGGCCCAAAACCTTATAGTCATCTTTGGGGTCTCTCTTTGTCCCACACCTCACATCTAATCTGTCAGTAAATTCTGTTGGCTCTGCATTCAAAACATATCCAGAACCAGAGCACTTGTCACTTCGGTCAGAGGCTTCATCATCTCTCACTTAGGTTATTAGGAGAGGCTCCTGTTGGTCTCCCTGATTTCACTCTTGCCCCTGTAATCTACTCTGTGTATAAATCCCTTTCAGTGTAAATCAGATCAGGTCACTCTCTTCAAAACCCTTTAATGGGTTCCCATGTCATTGGGCTTGTGGCCACCACCTGACATTATTCACTCTCTGCCAATCTCTTCTCACTAGACTGGAGGCTTCATGAGGTCAGAGCCTTGATCTGCTTCTTTTACTGATGTAGAATACTACATTAGAATAAATGTGACATGTAATTAAAAAAATATTTTCCTCCTCTACAGAATGGAGAAAATTAAAGCTACCTTGCTGGGTTATTGTGAGAATTAGAATTATGTTTTTAAAGTATCTGGCACTGTGCTTTGCATGTGAAGAAATACTAAGTAAAATACAAGCTATCACCAACATGGAAAGTCATTTTTTGTATGGAAAGTAAGTTAACCAAAAGTTCTATTGAACTAAACAAATATAGCATTCCCAGATTATCATGGAAAAGACGGACGTTTTTAGAGTTTGTGAATTCAGGTATAAAATCTAATGGTCGTCTCTAGTAGGAACTAAGCCCAGGAACAAGACAGCCCCATCTAGGTAAAAGGAACAGAGCTGGCAAGAGAGGAAAGGAAGGCACAAGAGGATGTTCAGAAAATTCTACGTTCTCACCTCCTTCCTCCCTGTCCCACTACCTCTATGTCTGTGGATTAAATCTAAAGGAGCTGTAACACTGACTTAATAGAAGTTTTTGGTCTAGGTTTACTTTGATGATCAAAAGACTATGAATAAAATATTAAAATCCGTTCTCCTTCCCTGTGAATAAAAATGACTTTGAGCTAACTCTTTCGCTCTGCTCCCCTGGAGACCTGATAAAGGTATAATATCACCTCTTTTTTTTTTTTTTAAGATTTTTTTTTTTTTATTTGACAGAGAGAAACACAGCCAGAGAGGGAACACAAGCAGGGGGAGTGAGAGAGGGAGAAGCAGGCTTCCCGCTGAGCAGGGAGCCCGATGTGGGACTTGATCCTGGGTCTCCGGGATCATGACCTGAGCTGAAGGCAGTCGCTTAACCAACTGAGCCACCCAGGCGCCCCATAATATCACCTCTTATAAGTAAAACTGCTTTTGGTAAATTTTCCTGCTGACTAATACACTGGGAGGATTAGGAATGAATGGTTAATGCCTGGTGGCAAGTCTTCGTTCTAGGCTTCTCTAAGTACAGTGAATCTTGTAACTGGCTGTATCCCTTACTGGGACCTGAGAAGTGACAAGTGATACTAGTGATACTGATTTCTACTTAGGACATGGAATCTCTAAGCCTCTTCTCCCTCTGCAAGCTGTTACATTCCCATTCTCTAGTACCCAAGCCGTCCCTTGGAAAGTCAGGAAAAGACCCTTGGCTGCTGTATGGATAGCCGATAGAAACACCCCTGAAGAAAATGCATGGTATCTGCCCTGCACGCTTCCTGTCCTAATGTTCTTCCAAGTGAATGTCATGCCAAGGAGGCCTAATAGGCCCATGTGGATAAATGGTCTATTTGAACCTAGGAAGACCCCCAAGTGAGTGTTGCAGAGACTTAAGAGCAATTTGAAATAAATAGTTTTATTACTTTTTGTATTAGTTCCCTAAGGCTGCTGTAACAAAGTATCATAAACTGGGCCACTTGACAGAACAGAAATTCATTCTGGAGGCCCCTTTCCTATACCTTGCCCTATGCATCCCTTCCACATAGCCACTTAGCTGTTCCTGAGCCATCGCCTGTGTGATAAACCAGTAAACATTAAATAAGTACTTCTCTGAGCTCGTGAGCCACTCTAGCAAATTACCAGACCCATAGCGCATGGGGTGAGGGGTGGGGTGGTTAGAAGCACCAGAAGCTCAGCATTGGCATTAGTATCCAAAGGGAGGGCAATCCTGTGGTTCTGAGCCCTTAATCTGTGGGAACTGACACTAACTTCAGGGATGTGGTGCCAGAAGTGAACTGTAGGACACCAAAGGGAGTTGGAAAATGGGTCAGCATGAGAAAAACCTCAATGGTGTCAAAAGAGTTCTGTGGGTAGAGTGCAAAGAGAAGCAGTTTTCCATTTATATCTCTAAAACAGGATGTAGCACACTCAGATGAGTGGGTGTTGAGGTTTTGACAGACATTTGTTGGAAAAACCTTGAGGATCTTTTTCTAGAAAGCTTCTGTGAAATGTGAAGATGTATGGAACCCAAGCCTCTGAGGATAAGACAAGTGTGGTATTTGCTAAGAAGGTTTGGTCCCAAAGACAGTAATAACAGAGGACAGAGTGTTCTCTTTCCTCAAGGGCAGAAAAGGATGAGGGGGAGTCCTGATGTTATCTTTTTTCTTTTTTAATTTCATTCACTGTAATTCAAAATCAAGGTTTATACCAAATGGGATGTCTCTAGGATCTAGAAATCAGTTGACTCGTGTGGAACACACGAAATAAGAAAGCACAGTGACAGGGCATCTGTCTGTCACCACAGGGAAGAAGAAAAGCCAGCCCCCACTTCTGGCTTGTGTCCATGAACCCCTGTGACACACGGAAGGGGCGGTCGTGGTAGTCCAAGTCACATTTTCATGGCCTGACCTAATGAATGTAGCATTCATTCCAAAGACATGGCATACATTTTCCAGATTTAGTGAGATGACTTAATTCCTTTCTACCTCTCTACCCACCTTACAGAAACCAAACCTAGCTGCCCAAAGGAACAGAGACCTATTATCGAGGACAAAGGCTTAAGGATTCCTACTAGTATTCATAAGTCCTACCACCTGGTTTGAAAATTTAGAAAGAACCCCAGTGTATTTTTGAAAAACTAAAGATCAGGGCTATGCTTTACCCCAGAGCTATCATCTCCGAAGTATCTGCTATGTGTAGTTCATATGCATCATCTCTTCAGTCCTCCCAAGAATATGAGGGACGCATCTGGTTTCTCCATCTTGTATATAAGGAAAGTAAAGCGCAGAGAAATGATAGGACCTGCTCAAGGACACGTAACAACAAGCTGAGTCAAAACTGAATCTGAGCTCTGCCTCAAAAGCCTGCTCTCGCCCCAGAATGCCACTCTTGCTCTTGTTGCTTTATTAGCATCTTTGTTAAATAGGTCAGATTAGGACTTGTCAGCTTAGCTATATTTACGCTTGTTAGGTGATTAAAAATGCAGAGGTGAGGAAGTGTGATAGACACTGTGATTTGGGAAGCAGGATGAGTACCGCACCATGAGTCAGTGGATTGGAGAGGGCTTTCCAGCTACATGACCTTGGGGAGCTACCTAACTCCCTCTGGACCTCTGCTTCCTCATCTTGAACATAAGAGGACTGGCTAACCTGAATTCTGCAATGTCTTCCAAATGCAAAAACCTTTCACATATACACACCTGTTCACTAGGATAAGTGGACTAGGTTATTTACAAATGAAGAGATGACATTGTACACAACTTAAGGTCAATTTTCAAAATCAATGAAACTCATCCTTTGCAAAACCATTGCTGAGTTCAAAACCAAAAGGTCTTATTTTAAAACTTCCAACATAAAGATTTTAACTTTATTTTTTTTTAAGATTTTGTTTTTTTTATATATATAAATTGATCTTTTAAAAAAATTTATTTATTTGACAGAGAGAAACACAGCTAGAGAGGGAACACAAGCAGGGGGAGTGAGAGAGGGAGAAGCAGGTCCCCCACAGAGCAGGGAGCCCGAAGTGGGGCTCAGTCCCGGGTCTCCAGGATCATGACCTGAGCCAAAGCCCGATGCCCAACGACCGAGGCACCCAGGTGCTCCAAGCCTTTTTTTTGTTGTTTTTAGTTCCACAAGAAGGAACACTACAGTCAGATTATTTCCTAATGATCTGGTTTCTGTTTATGGTTCTTTACAAAAATAAGAATGTTTTTAAAGATAAAACAGATATTTCAAGGAAAACAAAAAGGTAATTTATTTTGTAGAAAAATTGTCACATTTCATTAGGAGTAATCAATTACTT
The DNA here is from genome assembly GCA_004023965.1 of Spilogale gracilis. Lineage (NCBI taxonomy): Eukaryota > Metazoa > Chordata > Mammalia > Carnivora > Mephitidae > Spilogale > Spilogale gracilis. The sequence continues at coordinate 128,152 of PITA01000958.1, forward strand.
AATTCAGCAAACACTGAACAAGTAGGTTAAAATTTAGAGGACAAAAGGATATGATTTTAAAGATAAAACAATTAGAACTACATTCTCCTGTGGGGCACAATCTATTTCCATTTCCTGCTAATCAACGTGAAGACAGAAGCCATCAAAGAAAGAACACAGGCAGGGTTTGAACTGCAGCTCTGCAGGGAAGAGAGGTGCATGCCCCTCAGCCTCACCCATCCTGCTTGCAAGTGTGTGATGACAACACTTAGTGACAGAATTGTTGTGAGGACAGAATCACAATTGTGATGTATGCCATCAAAGCAGGTGCTAAATAAATGTGAGTTCTCTCCTCCCTTTTGGCCGGAGAGAAGGAGAGCTAAAAGTCTGCTTACCTCTTCATTACCTATCAAGGCTCAGTGAAGCCTTTGGTTGGTGCAATAAATTCTGAATTATTTTAACTAAATCTGTAAAGCCTAGTACAGAGATTATAACTGAAATATGAGCATAAATCCCCAAATCACACTAAATTAGATTTAGAGCTTAACATTTGCAACAAAATGTATGTAATAAATAACACTTTAGCATATATTTCATCAGCAACCGGTGATGAATGTGTACTGGCCTAATTCTCCCAGGTGAAATCTCAGAGTACCCACAAATCTGAAATGAGCCCTCTGATGCTCCTTACATAGGCAATGTGTTCCCTGGACGTACACTAACAATTATTAAAGGATGTAAAAGATAAACATGGTAACAAGGATGTAGGTAAATTTCCTCAAACCTGTGCAGTTTCTTTTGAAGTTAAATATTCTATAAACACTCTCTTACAGAGTGAGGAAAGGGAAGAGGACGACTTCCCTTTCACACAAATATGTAACTCAAGTACTGGATTATATACTCTTAACCCAAATAATGGTAATTATGTGTGACACTTCTCTCCAAGGCACCAGAGCGTTCTTATGCCCTGCTGAGTGGGAAGCAGAAGTTATTTTACGACACTGAGTTGTGGTCCACAGCAGCCCTAAGAACCCATATGATGGGACGGTGAACACCTCCCACCTCCACAAGGGTGTTGCTAGGTGCCAATAAAGGACTCATGGTGAGCCCTGGGAAAGCAGGCAATTACAGCAGGGTAGTGTAAAATGGCTCCTGCAGGTTGAGAAAATCCACAACCCTCTGAGCACTAACATCATGAGCCTTGCTTCTTCCAGATCAGGAAGCAGACAGAGGGTGGACGCTTGCACTATGTTATTGTGTGGGGAGGGTCCTGCAGTGGGACTTCTCCCTGGAGGCTGCATCTGTGGAGGTCTCATCTTACTGTGCAGCTCAATGTGGAGGAATTGCTAGGTAAGCCCCTGAGATACCTTCAGCTAGGCAGACCCTGAAGGCCACTGGCAAGAGAAGGAGAGGGACAGTTCTTGAGCCCTTACAAAGTGTCAGGCAATGTGCCCAGTGCTTTTCACTATCTCATGTTTCAAAGATATCTTCAGTCTTAGCACAGAGCGGATCGATCCTAGTACATCCTAGGGAATTCAGGAGACTTTAAGCTGAAAAGATGCAGATAAGTTCTCCTGATCTACTTTCTGCTCCCATGGAAGGTATCCAGGGAGCCAAGAGGGCAAATGGCCAGGTGACCCCAGCAGACAGTGATACACCTGAAATAGAAGCTCGAGTTGGGGAGCGAAAGCCGTACTTATTAGTCCTCCATGCTGCACAAGAAAGTTCCACACACTTAATAGCTTCAAGCCAGACCTTTATTATCTCACTGTAGGTCAGAAGTCCAGGTGCAACTTACTGCGTCCCCTGTTCTTGGTCTCACCGGCGACAGTCAAGGTATCAGCCAGGGTATCCTCGTACCAGGAAGCTTGTGTGGGAAAGAACCTGCTTCCCAGCTCACTCAGGTTGTTAACGAAATTTCAATTCCTTGCAGTAGTATCACTAAAGGCCCTGCTTCTTACGGGCTCTTGGTTATGGCCACCCTTATGTTTCAGAGGCTACACTCAACTTCTGATACTTGGTCCTCTACTTAGGTAGTCATAACATGATAGTTTGCTTCTTCCAGGCCAGTAGGACAATCTCTCTTGCTCTGGTCTGCTAAGAAAGATTTATATAAAGTATTGTGATCACAGAGGAACATCCCATCAACTTTGCCATACACTGTAACCTAATCAAGGCAACATGAGTGTTGATCCCATTAACTCTGCCATATTCTGTTGGTTAGAAGCAAGACACAGATCTCACCCACACTCAAAAGGAAGGGATTGGGCAAGGGTATGGGTCATTTGAGGTCACTCTATAGGGTGTATTCACCACATATCCCAAGACTGAAGATATCTCCAACATTTTGAAGAATATGACAGTAAAAATACAATGCACTGTGGAGACAATCATATCTGAACATGAATTCTTTTGGTTCTTTTGTTGCATGACCTTGGAGGAATTACTTAATCTCTCCTGAAGCTTCAGTTTTCAGCAATGTGAAAATGAAACAATTATCTGTGTTTGTAAACATGGATGTTCTGTGAATAGCTCCAGTCCAATGAGCTTAAACATGAGATTATACACTTCCACACTCGCCCCAAAGCAACTGTGAACTGTACTTCTCGTACATGACGCCAAGTAGATATTACACACAGAGAGTAACAGCTCGGATCCTGGCATGCTCAAGTCTGCAGATCGTGATTCTACCTGGGAGGTCAGCTACTCCTGCAGATGGAGCTTACATATGCTTAACATGATTTGATTCATTCATTCAGCCAATTAAACAGCTACTGAGCACCACTTGGCTAGGTACTGGGCATACAGAAATGAGCAAAGCAAATACCGTCTTGTCTCTGATGAGTTTATGATACAGTGGGAGGGATAAGCAGCACTGATTTAATGCTGAGGGCACTGTTTGTATATCAGGGATAGTACACAGGACAGGGTCCCTGCCCTAGTAGAGGTTATATTCCAGATGGAAAATGTGAGTGATGAGCAGATGATTTTTAAAAAGATAATATACTGAATAATTTCAAATGGGGATAGAAGAAGAAAAGGGATATGAGAGGAGTGAGAAGAGGCTACTTCAGATGGAGTGTCCGGGGAAGGACTGCATGGGGAGGTGGTGTGAGAAGAAGGTGCAGCCACATGGGAGCCAGGAAGAGTCCCGGGCGGAGAAACTTCACGTGCAAAGAGCCTGAGGCAGGAACCAGCTGAGGATGGCTGAGGGTCAGAGGAAGTCAGCGAGAGTGGACAGAGAGAGAAAGAAGGTCCGGGGTAGGGCAAGAGCCCAATCACGGAGGGCCTCACAGCCACTGAGTGTGTTCTCAGTTCAGTGGGAAGCCACCAGAGAATAATGAGCAGAAGAATGATGACATATGAGTCACATCTTTAATGTAATGACCCGGCTGCTATGTGGAGAATGTAAAGCAGGGGAGTAGGAAAGGAGGAAGGAGGAACACCGAAAAAATAAAAACATGTAAAAGTACATAGTGTGAGAAATACGAGAAAAGATAAGAATGAGCCTTTGCTTCTTCTGGATCAGGAAGCAGAAATCCTGGACTCGAGCTCCCTGTATTATGGTCATATCTTAACCAGTAAATATGCAATGAAAGTTTAAGCAGTAATCAATGCCATGAGGAAAAATAATACAGAAAGGGGTTGAAGAGTGATGAGCAGTGATGTTGTAAAAAAGATGGTCAGGGAAGCCACATAAACATGATGACACTAGAGCAGAGACCCGTGAGGATGTTGAGAAGATGTGGGAGCAGGTGATGCCCGCAGGGCTGGACTATCCGGATGGGGGGGGAGCTGTGTGCCTGAGGAATGGCGGGGAGGCTGGCGACACTGGTGCCCAGGAAGCTGAGGGAGATGGGCAGGAATGTGGGAAATGAAGTCAGACTGTCCACCGCGTAACCCACAATAATGACTTTCAATATTATTCTAAACAGGAACCACTGGAGAGATATGTGGAGGGGACTCATGTGTCAGCCTCTCGAGAATGCAACAGTGACGTGAAGCTGATTCAGAGGAGGTTCGGGGATGGCTCCTGGGGGGAGGCAATGTTTAAGACAAAGCAGGAAGGATGAGTGACGGACAGATGTCAGGTAAGGGGCAGGTGGGCATTCCGGGAAGCGGGAGCAGCCAAGTGCCAAGTCCTGCCCCCGCAAAGTGCGCGAAGCTGCAGAGACTGTAAGGCCAAGAGGCCTGCAGGGGGTGCACGAGGGGAAGGGACTTGGAGAGACAGAACAGAGGCCACCACTCACAGGAAGGTGATCAGTGACGCAACGCTGTTACAGGAATCCATTAGCTTTATTTTGTATAAATATGCACATTTTAAAAGTCTAATATCTGTTATGATTAAGTACATTTTAAATAAGTTCTGGCTTCAGCTGCCTTTACAGACACAGAAATGAGTATCAGTAATTTACCAGAGCCCACTGACTTAAAACCGGATCATTTAAGGGGACTCAAATTAGTAGGAAACTATTCATTTTCATTATTTTCCCCAAAGATGCAGTGAAAATAGGAAAACCCTCCAGCTTGCACAGTACATATAGTATATGAAAGACACTGCATACCCCCCACCTTATTTTCCTCTTTGATACATTCATCCCTGAAAGATCCTATTCCTTTCTAGGGGAACAACATTTTCCTCACAAGGACTTTTGTTATCTGTCCTTCGTGCATTTTCCTTACTTTTCAGAGTCAGGATTTAGAAAAGTAAAAGCTCTGACTACCAGACTCCGTACGTGTCCTCTATTCTCTAAGAGAAGAATAGATATATTCCTCTGTGCATCTAATCAGAAGACAGACTGAGAGCAAACAATGAACTAGGGGCAGTGCTCAGAGCCCCAAAAAACAAAATGACTCCAACCGAGGACCTGCCCTCCAGGAAACATAGCAATTTCAGGATGTTGTGAAGCCAAGGATTTGAATACATGAATGCCAAATAATACATGTATTGATTTAGGACCCACTGTCACCAAATATCGTATAATCAGTACATTTTCATCTCTGGAAGGAGCCTGTGGAAAGAAGTATAACAATTTTGATATAATATTTTCCAGGGACTAATGAGATATTTCAAAATTAATACATCTAACATTTAGTTCCACAGGTAACATTCCACAAATGAGATTTAAAATTATTATTAAAAAATATCTTTCATGAGTGTTCTGTAGTTCCTCGAGTACAGATCCTTGACTTCTTTGGTTAGGTTTATTCCTAAGTATCTTATAGTTTTTGA
>PITA01000958.1:133463-224022 GCA_004023965.1 Spilogale gracilis
ATATAGTATCATGTCATCTGCAAAGAGAGAGAGTTTGACTTCCTCTTTGCCAAGCTGGATACCTTTTATTTCTTTCTGTTGTCTGATTGCTGTTGCTAGGACTTCTAACACTATGTTGAATAGTAGTGGTGAGAGTGGGCATCCTTGCCTTGTTCCTGATCTCAGAGGAAAGGCTGTCAGTTTTTCCCCATTGAGGATGGTATTCGCTGTGGGTTTTTCATAGATTGATTTCATGAGGTTGAGAAATGTTCCCTCTATCCCTATACTTTGGAGAGTTTTGATCAGGAACGGGTGTTGTATTTTGTCAAATGCCTTTTCTGCATCAGTTGAGAGTACCATGTGGTTTTTCTCTCTTCTCTTATTGATTTGTTCTATCACGTTGATTGTTTTGCGAGTGTTGAACCACCCCTGCATCCCTGGGATAAAACCCACCTGGTCATGAATAGACACAAAATGACCCCAATTTAATACCTCAGTCTGAGGCATGCTGGAGAAAGCTAACTCATGTGGGCATTCAAGGAAAGAGCACTTCTGTGGAGAACCAAACCCTGACCATGCACAGTAATTTTTCATGTTCAAACTGCTTTTTATTGACACATCTTGGAAACATGCATTGGTTTTCGTAACTTCTCAGGGTCAGAACAACTTCTCAGTGCAAAGTGAAAAAGCCTCTGTCACAATCACTAATCTAAGTCTGGGAAGGAAACATAGCCCAATCCGGCCATGCCCATCATTCTGTTTCAGGGGAAGATCTTGATACAATGCCATGTAACAGATTTTCAGAAGGTTAAAAAAAATTAAAGATGTCCTAGTCTAAAATCAAGGGTTCATTTCTCCACTGAAAAACAACAATCACCAATATACCTAAGCCAAGGAGACAAACATGAAACATATGTCAAAATATAATAAATAGCTTGAATGGCAAATTATCTCAAATTGTCCATTATGGGAACCACTAGCCACATGAGGCTACCGATCATCTGGAATATAGCTAGTCCAAACTGAATTGTGCTGTAAATATGAAATACATACTTAATTTCAAAACTTAGCATAAGAATAAAGAACAATGTAAAATTTCTCAGTATTTTAACACTGGTTAAATTCTGGATATACTGAGTTAAAAACGTATTATTAAAATCAATTTCCCCTTTCTTTTTACTCTTTAATGTGGCACTAGAAAATTCAGAATTACACATGTGGCTTGTATCTTATCTCTATTCGACAATGCGATTTAGTACTTTTTTTTCTCTATAAGGAATCAAACTACTTATATAAGAAAACTGATTTATATCTTTTGGAAAATATGATCTTTGTTCTTAGATGGCATAAGAATATAAGGGTTTACAATAAGTACAGTACTTTTCATGCTGAATTATTTCTCAGTAGGCTGCAAATGTGTACTGGTTTATGCTGTTCCATTCAGAATATTTCACAATCTGTGGTAGAAGACTTTACAGCTCTATGGTCTATATTCTTGAAAGCCCTGCTTCACAGAGCACACCTGTAAACCTGTGACCCCATTCACCCTTGCTCATCTCATTAGTGAACTGAAATTTCCAGAAGGAATTAGCTGTGAAGCCTCCTCAGTGTGTATATTTCTTATACTACTAGGCTGTGAAGTCCCAGAGGTCAGGGGACCAATCTTGGTCCGGTTATTACCCCTAAAATACCTAAAGTCGGTCTTTGCATAAAAATAAATGCATTCGATAAATATTGGTTATATGGGTAGAGCTGGTGGTTTAGGGAAAAGCAAGAGTTTCTCCTTCTGTTACAGCAATTTTATCACCATAGTCAATGACTGTCAGTGGTGTTTCATAATTCTTCTGTTCAAAAACCCAAGTGCCACGAGTTGTCTCGAAGCGACCTGAGGCTGGGCATAGGGATAAGACGGGCACAGCTCCATCCTGACAGAGGGAGACATAGCACACACATCACACACACTTACAGAAAGTGTGGCGTGTGCCACCTGAGAAAGGCAGCTGGAAACATGACAGGGGACTTGACCGGGGAACCTAACTAGTCAGGGGTTAGGAAGGCTTTTAAATGACCTTTATGCTACACTGGAGGGTCCTATTTGCCTGCAGGGTAGAGGGGAAAGGGCAAACTAACCGTGCAAGGAAGGCCCTTTAAGCCATGTTAAAAATTTTAAACTTAATCGTAAAAGCAATGAAAAGAAAGCCATTGAAAGGTTTTATGCAAGATAATGATATGATCAGATTTACCTTTTAAAAACCTCATTCTGGAAGTGGGCAAGAGTGGATAAGGGGCATACACAGTGTAGAGCATAGCTACAAATTCATGAAAATTAATCAGACTCTCTTTGGTCATCATTTCAATAGGAATTGGGTTTTAAGAATATAAAAAGATTGATATGCTCCACAACCCACAAGATCTAAAAAGCCAGAACACGTCCAAGAATACTAATCTAATACAAGATATTCATCCTTAAAGGAAATTAAGGTATGAATTTCCTCCTAACCTACTAGGCTGTCCATGTAAATCTGCTGGCTGGCATCAGTCCCTGTCCTGAGCCAAGCTAGATCTTGCTGATTCAGGACCAGCACCCTAGGCATACATATTGGTTGGCCCAGTTCCTGGGGGGTTACTGAGAAGTCCAGTGGTCAAAGTATTTACCAAGTCTGAGTTTGAGAAGATTCCTTCTGCTCTTCTACACCCAAAGACTGGGTACCTCTGAGTGTTCGCTAGACTCCTGCATACCGCTGTCAAGGACACAGGGAGAGTGAACGAGGGTGCCTGACCAGCCATTCTTCAAAAGTGCAATAAGTGTGATAGCCAAGCGTCTGCTCTGGGAGTGAGAACCTGATGGAGGAACTAAATCATCTCTATCACAGACCAACTGAATACGGACTGTCTAAATTCTATAGAATAAGTATACGGAATTTTGTTTCATTCTGGACTCTTCTGGGTGATACTTAACCTGTACACGTATGTGGCCTGCCCATATACAAGTGCTTTTCTGAAACCAAACAGGGATTGCCTGGTGATGGCCTTAATTGTTGTTCTTGGTGGCAGATGTCCATTCAATTTTCCAAATAGTCGTAAAACAAACCAACATGTTGGCAGCTAATAAGCATATTCAATATTTTATTAAAAATGTCATTTCTAAAAACTCTTATTTCTCCCATTACCTCATCTTGTAATCCTTTTAATTAAAATAAAAATAAGTCTCAATCCCACAATTTGTTTCCTTTCTGAATTCGCTGTACTCCTCAGACTTGGGTTCCAATTCTGACCTCATCCCCTCCTAGAAATGTGACTTTGGAGATGTTTCTTAAATTTTTAATCCCTTGTTTCTTCCTACAGAATAAGGCTAGCTCATTGTATTAGTTTTCTAGGGCTACCATAACAAATTGCCACAAACTGTGTGGGTTAATGCAACAAGAATTTACTCTCTCACAATTCAAAAGGCCAGACGCCTGAAATTCAGGTCTCTGCAGGGTTGGTTCTTTCTGGAGGCCGTCTGGGAGGATCCTTTCCTTGCTCATCCAGCTTCTGGTAGCTCTTTGAACTCCTTGGTTTGTGGCCACATCACTCCAATCCAAGCCTCTATTTCACATGGCTTCCTTCCCTGTGTCTCTGTGTTTGCCCTCCTTACAAAGGTATTAATCATTGCTTTAGGGCCCACACTAACCCCAGAATGAGTTCATCTCAAGATCACTAACTATTTACATCGGTAAAGACTCTATTTCCAAATAGGGCCATATTCTGAGATTCTGGGTGGCCTAAAGTTTGAGGGGGCATACCATTCAACACACTGTAGCTACCTACAACAAAGTTCCATTATACTCAAGAACACTGATGGTTTCCACTTACGATTTGTGTTACAACGGATTTTTAGTCCCTTTTCCATAACTATGAATTGTTCAATTATGTGTTATTTTTCCAATCACAAAAAAGGGTTCCTTTTAGAGTTGAGACAGTGTATATAATTAGCACCACTGTAAAAATGCATTAGTGCTCAATAGTCTGTTTTCCCTTGTTACCCTATAATTATCTTAGCCCTACAACAATGAGTTACCAGCACAATACAAGTGTAAATTCCAGAAGATCAGAGAGCACTTCAAAGTCCTATACAATTTTTTTTTTGCCCTTATTCAATGATTTCTTATTGTGAGACAGGGTGAGCAGCTCTCTTTAGAACCTGACCTATCACAGTTATGATAGGAATACTAAGGAATAAATGACCATCTAAGAGATCCTTGCATCTCCGTGGAATGGGTGGCTCTGGTAAAAATTAGGAACTTCATTTTTGGTATTCTTCGCCTAATTTGCTCATCATTTGGTTCACAATCAGCTACATTCCTAGTTCCTATAGCTTATTGTACTTCTGTATTTTCCTTCCTACATAATCCCATCTCTGATGTATTTTTTAAAAAAATCAATAATGTTATTCCTATGAAGTTTGCTCATCTTCAAAACAGCAGCTGTGCTCCCGCAGGTAAAGAAAAGTTGGTTGAGAGCTGGGCCAGCAGCGGGAGGTAGCAGAGAGCTAGCCAACACTTTGTTTCTTTTTTCATCTCTTGCCTACTAGTGGTGTGTGTCCAAGCACACTGGGGCTGACACAGAGCCTAGACCACCCTCCCCAGGACCACCAAAGACACTGGACTCCCAACCTGAAACTCCCAAATCTAGTCCTAAAACCTAGTTCTAAAAGTGAGTTTTCTAAATATTCATACTTTTCAAGTAAATACATTCAGCCTTGCTTCAAGGCTTTCTTCCATCCTTTCTATACTCTGTGTTAGGAACTGATGTCAGGAAGAGCAGTGAGGAGGCTGGTGACCTAAGCCATTCTGCCTTGTAATACCTTGTGCCTACAGACGGCTCAGTTCTGCCTGGCTCTCTTTCAAGGGACAACTTCCCTCTTTGGGGGCATAGCAAGTTAGTGGGAATAAATGCTAATCAGCTAGGTACTCAGAGAAGAATCAAAATTAAGAACAACCCTCCAAAAGCTTTAGTGATGCTGTATGAACAGAAACCCTCTGTATTTCACAAGAACTTCTGGGAATTACTATATCTTACCTTAAAAAATTATCCCAATTCTTTCTTACATCCATTGAAAATTAAAGTTATGATGGCTAACAGCTGGCAGCTGCCCTGACGTGCCGTGCCCCCCGAGCTGTCCATGCTATGCTGTCTGTTAAATACATGATAGTCACACAAAGTATCACAGAGTGCTCCAGTTACTTCAATGTGAGCCTTAAGAAGTCCTCCCTCCTTGGTTAAGTGCTATATAGGCAGTCACTGAAGCTCCAGAAAGCAGGGCTGAGGAAGGAGAAGCACACCAAACTTAAATGCCGATCAAAGAGAAACTACAGGTTACATGGAGGGACATGCTGAAAGTATAAGGCAATCCCTTACCTGGATTGGGTTGAAGGTATTCGATCGTTTTGGTCATTATTTCCATCACAGCCCTGCTGGTGACATCCACTTTCTAGAAATGAGAAAAGAGATGTGCTAAGTGGCAAGAATGATTGCTATAGTACCCAGGTTTTGCTTGAGGGGGCACAACCACAGGTGCTACAACAGAGCAACAAGCCCTGTGGTGGGCAGGGAGGGGCCGGAGATGCTCCCGAAGGAAGAATCAGGTAGGGTCTGTCAAGATGTGGAAGCCATATTTACTGAAAGAGGAACCAGGAATTTCCTAAAGTCTGTTTCAAAATATACTTTACTATCTTCAGGTAAAATACAGTGGAGATAGCTTCCTCTTCCCCTATGTGGCCTGAGGTGGCCTCTAGAAATAGTTTGCTTTAACTTCACCCAGAAATCCCCACACAATCATGCAAATCAAGAACTTCAAATCTCCATGTTCATTTTAAGAATACCCTTGAAACTTCCCAAGCCATAGAGGATATACATATCCAAAAAGTCACCAAAATTATGTCACCTTATAGAATTAATATGTGCCATCCCATCATTACAATGCTGGAGATGGTAGGCGTGCCCAGGCCAAACAACGGGGCTAGACATGGGTCTCATGCCCAATAAGATACTGAATTTTTTCTGTCTGTGCTTAAAAATGCAGGGAATAACAGTGAACTCAAAGTTCTCAATGCAGATTCTCTAGTCACTGAGCATGTCCAGGTGAGCAAAACCCCAAAGTGAACCCCAGGTTTACAGAGCTCATGGTCAGATTAACCCCTCCATGAGCTCATTCTGCTGCCCTGAGATGATTCTTACTGAAAACAACTGTTCCCAAACCAGAAGAGGCCGCATGTACACATGTGTATGTGTGCGCATGAAAAAAAACCCAAAGAAATAAAAACATATGGTCCATGAATACATTTAGCATAAAATAAATATAAACAGAGGCTTAAAAAAAAAAGAAAAAGAACGTGGAGATCATGAATCATATTTTGCCCCAGAGGCATTTATGGGATGCCTACAGCGGGCCAGGCAAGGTGGCAGGTTTCGAGGACAGAAGAAAAGAAAAACGTAATATCAACTCCATTTATTCAAGTTAAGAGATGGAACGTTTTAACTCCTCAGAATATCCTAAGTATATATAATTCTTAAGCAAACTCTTCTAATCAATCCTTACTTGGTTAATTCCAAGTAAAAAAATCTCAATCTTAGAGTCTTTCTCTGCAAAATTTTGAATGGTCATCACTTACATTCAGCAGGCCAACATACCCTCTCTCTTTCGGGCCTTCCTCCCTAATGGAGAGTCTATAATAGTCTACTCTACATCCCCCAGTAAAATCCTTTCCTTATCCACATGTGTGGTCCACTCGCTCACTCCACTCTACAGGGTACCTAATTAATAAAAACAAATGCATCCTCCTATCCGAGGTATGTGCATGGGATATATGATATAGATATGAGTAAAAGAAATTACTGATGGTAGAATTTCATTAATGAGTTAAGTCCATGGGGATTTCATTGTTTTGTTTCAACTGGAGTTCAAGGGCTCCTCTCTCAATTCCAAGAAATTTTTCAGCAACATATTGCACCTACATATAAAATCAGCCTTTTATGGATGGGATAAGTGTCTTTCATAATCAGAAACAAAACCAAATTCCAGCAGCAGATTTTATCATTCAGTTTGCTTTTTCAATACTCAATAATTTCCTGTTTCGTGGCAGTCACACTTTTGGGTAAGGAGTTTCTTATTAGGGCAATTAACAGAAGAAACCATTTTGTCTTGTGTGGTCATCATGGCACAGAATTATCTTCAGAAGAACTCCTATTCAAGAGGTGCCAGCGTCCCTAAGAGCCCTGGACCATGTCATGGCAGTACAGATGTGAGCAAGGGTTCCCTGGAGTCTCGCGGTGCAGGACTTGTGTGGCCATAAGCGGAGGTACTGGCAGTATTAGCAGAATACCAACCATGCACTTTGCACTCATGGAAGCTATGGAATTGTTGTTGTGCACAACAAACATGCTGGAAGTCGGGCTCCACACATGACAGGAGGGAAACGTGGATCTCCTAAAGACTATATGATTGGGATGAAGGACCTGGTGGTCAAATGTGTATCCATGGGGCCTGTGTGGCTGTGAGGGGAAGGAACAATTCCAAAGTTCAAGGTTTCTAAGACAGTGAGCCAGAGGAGGAACTGAGCTGTCCACTGACCCTCTGATATTCTGAAATCATCTGCTACTAGGCTGCTGACCAATTTCTGGCTTTCTCCCATCCCAGCCCTCAGTAATAATTATGCCCACCACCATCTGTTTTCTGTTGGTCAAAAGTCATTCTAAGAGGTTTAAATACCTGAGCTCATTTAATCCTCAAAAACCCTGTGAAGTAGATAGAGAGGTGAAGCAGCTCACCTGATTCTGGCTCCAGAGTGTGTGCTCTTAAGGATTACCCTAGAACTTCTTTTTTTAAACTTTTTTAAAAAAGATTTTATTAATTTATTTGACAAACAGATAGAGACCACAAGTAGGCAGGGCGGCAGGCAGAGGGGGAGGGAGAAGCAGGCTCTCCACTGAGCAGGGAGCCCAATGTGGGGCTCCATCCCAGGACCCTGAGATCATGACCTCAACTGATGGCAGACCCTTCACCAATTGAGCTACCCAGGCACCCCTACCCTATGACTTCTTGAAAGCATGAGCTCCTCATAGAAAGACAGGAAACAGGGACAGCTCCCAAATGAAGAGAGAGCCCAAGTTAGAGCTGCAAGGCTCTTTGTGACCTCTCCCAGATGGGGCTGGGGATCTGGCAGTGGGCAACAACACAGGACTAGGGGGGAAAACGCGTGCCCTCCCATCTTCTGGCTATTTTTTCTTAAAGTCCTCAAAACCTGTGGAAACTGTATCCACAAGAACTACTCTACCCCAGGTCTTCTGGGCCTCTGCAAAAGGGAGGCTCTCCTACGCTGAGTCGCTTGCCCACACGCCCTCAGTCACACGGACATCTCTACGGAGGCTGGGTTCAAGAAGCAGGCATTCAGAGTGGTTCACAGAGAGATCAGCAGGGAAGGTATGAAAAATGGTTCTCATTTGGGGCATGGAACTCCCTCTCCCTTCTGGGCTCTTTAAATAGACAGCTCAACTACTCAGGCTCTTTTAATAGAAGCCAATAGTTTGCCTAAGGCCAGTGGTCTCAGGCAAGGGCACAGAGACAACAGAGATTCTAATATCAGAGCATGAAGTTTGGTTTCCAAGTAGGATTTGATATTCAAAGGGAAGCAGGAATAAAAGCTATCCAGTGTCCCTCATGGTATGACCAAGGTCTTCCAGGAAGGAGCCCATACCACTCTCAGATCTTTACAGATTTTGTGTCCGACGCAGACTCCTTTGACACTTTTAGTTACCTAAGCTAGACATCACCATAAAACCAGCTCTAGCCAAACCTTTTTGATCAGAGTGTAAAATAAAATTCGCTTGAAATCCAATTCTGAAAACAACTTCATCCAATATAATTATTTATGTATTGTGTTATCAAGACATGCCTCAAACAAGGAACAGCTTATTAGCAAATTCATTCACAGGGATCTTGTTCTTGATTTTACCATGACAGATAGATACCACGTAAAGACTTAAATAACATAATAGAGACCACTGTTACAGCTAATCCAGAGCCTTAATGTTTTGAATGTGCAAGTTCGAACCCAGAGAAGGGAAATGAACTGTCTTGGGTCACACAACCACTATGGCTATGAGGGAAAGAAAATAAGTTCAAAGGTTATGGGTTAGAAGTTTTCTAAGAAAGACCACTGGAGGAACTAAATAGTCCAATGCCCATCTGCAGATAGGAGGCTGACCAGATTCTAACTTCTCTCTGTGCTTGGTAATAAAGTCTGGGAGTCCTTTTGCTAAACTACACTGTGTCCATCATGGACAGGTTGAGGGCTATCACCCTGGAAGAACCCTGAATGTGCCTTATTAGGTACTTGCTGGGAAGTTATTTATATACTTAAACTGGCAATATACAAGCACATATTCTCTTATTAATAGGTCTGATATAATTAATATGAACAAAGATTCCCACTTAAATAATTTATCCTAACTTGCAAGAGTTTATTCCCATTTGAGAACGGCAGTTTAGCTTTGACCTTAGAACATACAGCTCATGATTTCCTCAACACCCAAATTTTTCCATTACTTGAAAATAAATTTTGATGCATCCTAAGTCACAACTCCCATTGCTGTGAGCTGCTGAGACTCCATTTCTATGACTAGCTTTATCTGGATAATGGGTAGGGTCCCACTAGCAAAGGCTGTTTAGAGGTGAAACTGTAAATATGTATAAAAATAGGTATGTTTTCAGGACATAAAAATTCAATGTAAGTTTTTTCTTTTTTCCTGAAGGTAAAAGCATAAGTGTATACATTCTGGTCTTTTTTCTTCAGTTTTCTCAATACCAGAATTTTAGCAACTGTCATACTTTTGAGTCAGGAAGTTCTTCCTCCACTCTCCAGTCTTGTGATTTAAACTTCGTGTCGGGAGAAAAATAGCTCTCTTAACCTGCTCTGCTCACTAGACTATTTTTCTTCATCAGGCAAAAGCAAGAATTGGCAAACTGTGGCTGCTGGGCCAAATGTGGGCCACTAGCTCTTTTTATATTTTTAAATAGTTGGAAAAATTCAAATGAAAACTTCTATTTCACTGCACATACTAGTTACATGAGATTCAAAGTTCTCCGTCTTCTGACTGGAACACAACGACGCTCTTTCCTTTCAGGTCATCAGTAGCTGCTGTTGCTTTTCAGCAGAATTGAGAAGTCACAGCAGAGCCCACAGAGGCGCTCTGACCCGCAAAGCCTCATATGCTTACAAAAAGAGTCTGTCAATCCCTTGCGAAGGTTTTATTTTTACCAACGGTGTCACACTGAACCTATGGATGCTGATCTTTTCACCAGCTGCCGCAGCCTCTAGAGACAAGACATAAGAGGTCCAAAGGCACTGGATTGCCTGGAATGGGCTTTTTTTTCGGAGGCAACTGAATATTACCTTTTCCATGAGCAAAGAAGCAGTCACTGCATCCTGAACCTAGGTGACAACACACATGAGCTACACAGCATTCTTTGTGGGGCCCCAAGAGGATTAAAGATAGGACTTGATACCATCTGATACAGTGTCAACCCAGATGCTGTCACAGGGATGCAGTAGCAGAGTTTAAGAATAAAATAGGTATCTTAAAATGGAGGATGGTTTTAGGTTTGGCGATGAATAATAAATACATGAGTTAAGCATCAACTTGGACACGGGGTAACTCACAGTGGTCATACAAAAAGAAATGTTAATGTGTTCTATGAAACAATAAAATCTTTTTGAATTCTTCATTTTTCCATCACTGAAGAAAATAAACCTATTAAAAATGTACACATACCCACAGCAAGTAATGAGAACCCTGAATGAGACATCTAATTAAATAAGACACAGAGACATAGTGAAAACAGCTCCCTGAGAAAGTCTGTCTGGCAGTGAGATACAGGCTGGCCCAATGAGGATGTTTTAATAGTTCCCCGCTGACTGGGAAGAATTAATGTACCTGTTCCCAAACTGCTCTGTGTATAGCAGTTATCTGGTATTCAGAAAGCCTGACTAATAGTGTGTTGAAAAATAAAAATAAACAAGGCATTAGGCTGAAATTTCCCCAGTGTATTTTTCTGCTAATCTTCTCAGGCATTACCTTTAATGAATATTAGCATGGAAGTGTATTGTAAACACGTCACTGAGAGGAAACTTGACTTCCCTGAATTTCAGGATCAGTAGAAAGGTGTCTTTAAAGCTCCTCTTGCCTGGGTTCACACCCACCTTACAAGTCTATGCCAGTGAGAGAGGGGTACAGTCATCCCCACCTTCTGTTTTACTGCCACATGCATGAGGACAAGACGCCTACAGGAGCACTCAGAGATAGGTGGTACTCTGAGCCTTCTGGCTGGGACTTTATGCCTTTCTCCTTCATTAGAGATAAACCACCAGAATTCAATGAAATAAGTATTACTAAAAATGTGACATTATTAGTAACAAATTACTTGCCACAAAACTCAAAAAAGATGATGACTGGTGCACCTCACACCACTGTCACATTGTGGCTTTCACCACTGTTTAAACATTGGGAGTGAGCGGGAATTCAGTTAGAGCTATACCCTTTTTTTTTTTTTTTAAGCAGCTCTGACAGTCAAAATTTCTTTCTTACACTGAGCCTGACTCTCTCTCTCTAGAATTTCTACTCATTAATTCTATTTTTACCACTGGGAGTTGGATAGAAAGATATAACCTCTTTCCACCCAATGACTAATTAAATGTATAAAGATGATGACCATGGACATTCTCCTATCAGCAGTTTCCCCACAGCCCACTCTGCAAATGATCCACTCTTTCTCACTCTTATATGGAATGGCATCCTTCCCATTCTTTCTGAATATCCTGCATGCATGTCTTAAAACTTGAGACTACCCTTCAGAAGAATTCCATTCTCATGGAAGTGGTACATAGCCACATTTCCAACCCTACGACCTCTACTGGTTTCAACAGAAGGGATCTCCCAGGACACTTTCCAAGCTGCAAGAGGTACTATAACCCTTAGTTCGGCCTTCTATGTTTCCCATATACGCAAAGGGAAGAGAAAATTTCAGGGTTTAGCTCAGGCACCCTCTTCTCTAGAAAGCATCCACTGATCTTTATTCCATGAAGCCAACCTGTCTTTCATGGAAATACTCCACAGGGCATTAAGCACCACGTCCTCTAAGCCACATAATTTATGTGCCCATTTCTTCCATCAAAACTGGAAACGCCTTGAAGGTAGGAACTGTGACTTAATCATCTCTGTATTCTTGGTACCCAGCACAACATCTGGCACATGGGGGACACATGTACAGATATTTCACGTGAATTAATATAACCACACACACATGCACATGGGCATACACACATACAAAACTGCAGCACCAGATGGAAATGTGAGGAGTTAGAGATCCCTCAAATTCTAGAACTTCCTCTTGACAAAAAATCTGTAGTTTCTCAATAAATCTTACACAATGTCTACACCACAGTAAGAAATTTAGTCTGTACTTAACAAATCTTGTAAGCAACAAGTGCCATTTAAAACTAACATAAACAATTCAGTGCAAGGCATTCAAGAGGAGGAAAGAAATGGCTATGGGCAGGGCTCCTGCAGAGACAAAAGAGCTGCAGGATTCCACCCAATGAGCTGTGGGAGCTGTGAGGGCTAAGAGACACATGTGGCATTTTACTGTATCTCTGCAGGAGAGGGGTTGGGGTGGCTGATTAGAGAAACAACCCCCAGGAATACCCAATTCTCTCTCCCAGTAGTGCTGCTTGATGCAAACCTCTAATTTATTTTATTTTGTTTTCTAACTGCACCTCTAAGAACACAGCTGAACAAAAACGTCTCTCTACCCCAAATGCTTGATGGTCAGAAAACTAACTGTAGATAGGTAATTCTTTTGTTGGCTTGGGAACAATGAGCTAAAATGTTTTTGTGTGTAATCAACCAAACTAACAGGAAAGAAAAGATTTTGGATTCCAAATCTAAGACACAGGTTTTCCAATTACCACAAAAATCTTTACCTTAAATGCAAATTGAGGATGGGTAGAGACTATAAAATTTGCACAGAAGCACAGATAAGACCAAAAAATGTGTGTAGTAAAATGAAATAAAAGAATCTCCACACTTTTCTGAAATGTAAATCTCTCAATTTACTATGTATAAACCCAAATAAAAAACCATAGGTATGTTCCTTGGACAATCAGAAGTTTTGTTGTTGTTTTTTTTTTTTTTTAAATTCCAGAAATATATTTTTGGAAACAAAAACTTCAGAAGCTAATTATTTTCTAGGAAATAGGAGAAATAAATCTTACCTTTAGAACCAGAGGAACACGTTTGGGTCTTTACCTGAAGTAAAGCACTTATACAATCCTCTTTCATTGCAATTAGTTTGCACCACTGTCATGGATTCAAAGGTTTAATTAGTTGCTCAGTGATAAATTCTACTCCATTCTCCACATTTTTTTTTTTTTTTTTTAGTTTCCTTTAAAAAATGTGAAGTTTGTCTTCACTTAGTCAGTGAGCTACCTACCTTACTATCTTTAGTCCTGGCAGATGTGGAAAGCTGAACTCAAATTCTGGTTTCTTAGTCCTAAATTCCTAAACACCTGACTAATCTGTCATTAACAACATGACACTGGGGAGGCATGGTACATATTCCCTCCTTAGGGGAGAGGGAGGATCCGAAGGCTAAAGGGATCAAGAAATAATGGGTGGAGACAGGGGCTGGTACAAATTAACAGACCCACAAGTTGCTACTTATGAGGTGCAAGTAATTCAAATATTACAGGGAACAGAAGAGTCAGGTCATTCTAGGCAAGTGAATCAGTGTCTGGTCTCAGATGCTGCAGAAGATGGATGGGTAAAATACCATTTCCAGAACTATGAATAGCAGAGGCTTGTAGATGTGGTTAAAGATCAGGTGGTACTTAGAACTTCCCAGAAATGAGAAATGAGGACAATGTAGACCTCACTGGGGAGCAAACAGCTGTCAGGCATTAGGCATAAGAGGTTGGTCTCCCAGGATTCTGCTTGGGATTCAGGACTCTTGTATAAAATCTCCTCTCTCCTGGGTATCTATGCTTGGAGGTGCGCCTCAAGAACTCAGCCTGGATGACTGGTTAGGTAAACACTACACAGTCTCATTTCATAAGACCCCTGTCCTCTGGTGACTCATTTTTTTTTTCCAGGAACTCAAATGCGTCCTGTTCTTTCTTACCTGCTGTTTCTTCTACCAGAAACATAGGAGTCTCTAGTAACTCTTACCCAGGCTCCACATCATCACTGGAGTATCAGGAAGGCTTTCTATGATCACTGTGTATAAGTGTTTCCTCTGTTTTAAGCTTCTCCGGCATCATGTTTTGTTACATTAGCCACACTGGTCAGTATTTGCCCAAAGTTGGCCTTCCCGTCTAGACTATGAACTTGAGGCGGTCAGGAACCTTGTTTATTGGTTCACTACTGTAGCCTACATGCTTGGCTTATAGGAGGCACAAAACAAGAATCTGTTGAATTCATCAGTGAAATCAAAAGAAAAAAACTGAAAAAAGACAAGGCACAAAGTACCCCGGAATTTTCTTTGTTTGGCTCTTCACACAAACAGCACAGACAGCAAAACTGAAGAGCCAGCTGGACTGAGGGGAACTAAGTAAAAATGTGGTTTTCTAGATACTGTAGGCTTTCTATAGCCTCTGTGTTCAAGTACAGGGTTTGTATTCCCAGATCCTTTACCCATCAGGAGCTGAACATCTGAAACAACTCTTGGCCCAATGCAACGCACACTCTTCACCGTAAGCCTAACTATCACTCGTTACAAATGATCTCAAAGAGAAAACACGTTGGATGTCACAAGAAAAATGAAACGGGCTATTTTGTTTGCCGCCTCCATCCTTACCTGCTGAGAACCTGCTGTCTTTTAGGCAGACTGCTAAATGACTTACATTATTTTTAATCCTTAATAAAAGTCCTCCAAGTAGGGATCAGTATTCTCACTTGACATTTACACAAAAGTAAGAGACTCAGAGCAATAAACCGACTTGTGGGACAAGTGGTGCAAGTGCGGCAGGGGCCATGGCTGGCAGGCCCCCTCATACCTCCTGTCCACCACACCTGCTGCCTCCAGCTTGCACTGCCCCTCGAGGAGGTTCGCCCAAGCCAGGCAATGATTCAGACTCTCAGCAGACACTTGGGACACCATTCCCTGCCTTGCTTGATTTCCTTCCCATCTCATCCCCGATTCAAATACAACTTCATGTTATCCCTGTTTGCAAAAGTAATGATAAAATCCACCGGAAAGTATATTATGTCATTTCACCTTGGCGAGGCTTTGTTCTCAGGGTAGTGCAAAGGGAAGACTGGGTACTTTGCATCTTTTGTTTTAAAATAGACACTAAAAAGAGAGTATCTTAAAATAACAAAATGCATTTTCAGGTACTGGAGGAGAACAGTTTCCCCTTCCCCTCTCAGTATGCTAGATAACTGCACGTCAACGAGGTTCTAAGCAGTGAAGGCTTACCCGCTCCATCTCTTTGAAGTCATCATCTAGCTTGGTTCCTTCAGCTCCTCCAACCTTCTCACTCACTTTCTAAAGAAAACAAACAAAAAGGAAAACAATATAGTTTCTTTTTAAAATGTGGTTAAAAACTTCAAGCCCTTTCAGAAACATCATCTAATATAATCTCACAAGCATTCTCTGACATAGGCAAACAGTCGCATTTTCAAAGGAGGAAACTATGGCTGAGAAGGTTTAAACAATCTGCTAAAGACCAAGCACACAGTAGGTATTGAAGCAAGAATTTGAAATTATTTCTTCTTTCAACCCTAGTTTTTATATACATCATTATATAACTACCTAACTAATAATTTCCTTTTGAAAGTTCTGAGGTACAACAGCATGATACAATTATTATTTCCTTCTGATAATGGCTCTAAAATGCTACCTAGGTAATAAATTGCTACTTCTTCAACCTATTTCTCAATGGGCTATTGAACAGATAATCACAAGCATCCATCAAACTGGTAAGAAAAAAATCGGCCCAGCTGATCTTCAGATAAAAGGACTTGATTAGCAATCTTATAAAGCTTTCTGTAGCTGTCTATATCCTTATAAACATGGGATGAACTATATGAAAAGAAGTTGAGGGTATTTATTTGCTACCCAATCAATTCCCATTATGATTCATTTTATATTCATCAATTCACATAAGCAAATGATCATCTTCCACATGTAGAATTAATGTTCATTAAAAAGTTAAATGTCTTCTTTAATTCTGAAATAAAGATTTAAATTAAATCCAATAAAATGTATGAATTGATCATAAGAAAAATACCTTAGTTTCAACAAAGGCAGGGTTATTAAAATGCTAATGACATGCAACTTTTCTTTCTCTTAAAATACTCTAATTCTAAAGATAGATGCTTTTCACTAAGATGTCACAGTATTAGGTAAAGTTATCACACACACATGATGAAGTATGATTTTTCATTTCCTTCAATAACCACTGGATTGAAGGACTCTGCAGGGAAGGTCACCACCAAGGCCAGACCTGCAGCAATCTCAGTAACAACATGGGTCATCCCAGTAAGTTTGGTCTATCTCCTTCTACTAGAGTCCGTGGAGACATGGCTTTGTCTCCTGGCAATGCAAGCTCTGACATCCTCCTACTGGGGGCTCTGGTGTATCCCTTACCCTCTCTTTCTCTGTCCTTCATTCCTGCTTTCTGTCTTCAGGAAAAACTTTAGAGGAGACCACTCCTGGAAAAATTGAGAGTATGAACTCTATTATCACTCTCTGGCCCTGTACACCAGATGCCACCCATTTCACCCCAGCAGTGGTAACAGAAGGAATGTTCTAGGTGCACAGAGTGGTTATGAGAATTAAATAGCACAGTATAAGAACCTATATTTGAACTCACGAGATAGTAAATCCTAGTTCCCTTCTCTTACCAGTAAAGTATATGTCTCCTCATAGTATCCTGATTTCCCTATATTTTTTAAACTGTTATGTCAAATCTTGAGAGGAATCTAGCAATTTTCATTAATATAATAAAACCTTAAAAAAGAGAGGACCCAAATTAATAAAATTATCAATGAAAGGGGGAATCACAACTAACACCAAGGAAATAGAAACCATCATCAGAAATTTTTATCAACAGTTATATGCTAATAAGTTAAGCAACCTAGGAGAAATGGATGCCTTCCTGGAAACCTTTAAACTTCCAAGACTGCAAAAGGAAGCTAACAACCTGAATAGACCAATATCTAGTAACAAGATTGAAGCAGTGATCAAAATCCTCCCAAAAAACAAGAGCCCTGGATCTTATGGATTCCCTGAGGAATTCTACCAAACATTCAAAGAAGAAATAACACCTATTTTCCTGAAGCTATTACAAAAAAAAAAAAATAGAAAGAGAAGGAAAACTTACCGACTCCTTCTATGAAGCCAGCATTACCTTGATGCCCAAACAGGAAAAGACCCCATCAAAAGGTTCCAAAAGGAGAATTTCAGACCAATATCCCTGGTGAATACAAATGCCAAGATTCTCAACAAGATCCTAGCAATTGGACGCAACAGTACATTACAAAGATTATCCACCATGACCAGGTGGGATTTATCCCTGGGATGCAAGGGTGGTTCAACATTCTCAAATAAATCAATGTGACAGTAAAAACCAAAAAGAGAAGAGAGAAGAACTACACAGTCCTTTCAATTGATGCAGAAAAAGCATCTGACAAAATACAGCATCCTTTCCTGATTAAAACTCTTCAAAGTATAGGGATAGAGGGAACATTCCTCAACTTCATAAAATCTCTATGAAAAACCCACAGTAAATATCTGTGATGCCCACTCTTGCCACTATTGTTCAACATAGTACTAGAAGTCCTAGCAACAACAATCAGACAACAAAAAGAAATAAAAGGTATTCAAATTGGCAAGGAAGAAGTCAAACTCTCTCTCTTCACAGATGACATGATACTTTATATGGAAAACCCCAAAGACTCCACCCCCAAATTACTAGATCTCATACAGCAATTCAGTAACGTGGCAGGATACAAAATCAACGCACAGAAATCGGTTGTGTTCTTATACACGAACAACGAAAATATAGAAAAGGAAATTAGAGAATTGATCCCATTTACCATAGCAACAAGAACCATAAACTATCTTGGAATAAGTCTAACCAAAGAGGTAAAGCATCTATACTTGAGGAACTACAGAACACCCATGAAAGAAATTGAAGAAGATACAAAAGCATGGAAAAGCATTCCATGCTCATGGATCAGAAGAATAAACATTGTTAAAATGTCTATACTTCCCAGAGCAATCTATGCTTTCAATGCCATACCAATCAAAATTCCACTGGCATTTTTCAAAGTGCTGGAACAAATAATCCTAAAATGTGTATGGAACCAGAAAAGACCCAGAATTGCTAAGGAAATCTTGAAAAAGGAAAAAAAGGAAAAAATGGGTGAGCCTGGTGGTGAGTATTAAGGAAGGCATATAGCGCATGGAGCACTGGGTATGGTGCATAAATAGTGAATTTTGGAACACTGAAAAGATAAAATTTAAAACAAAAAAAATACCTTGGGTACAGAAAGGTCAATTTTTAAAAGTGTAACACTAATAAAAACAGTTTTAAAACATCTATAGATGACATATATTTTCACTTGCAATTTATCATCTAATATGGGTATCACAAGAACTATGTAGAGTACATATTATCCCCACGTTGCAAATGAGAAAACTGAGGATTGCAGAAGTTAAACTGCCTGTCCAAGTTAGTGATATTTGGCTAGGATGATGTGGAACCAGGACTTGAATGCAGTTTTTCCAAGGTAAACCCTAGGCTTCTTTGCATCAGTAGCCTAGCTTGGGGGAGCTGTCCGTGGTGCTGGCTTTCTCTGCTTGAAGTTCTTTAGATTCTCTACCTTAACCTTTGCTCCTTCACATCAGCCCTCTCATTTAACTTGTGTCCTGGATGAGGCTAGTTATCAACTGTTTCAGCAGTCCATACAGATCCAGGATTTTCCTGGCATCAATACCACCTAATCTAAAGCCTAACTATAATACTGAGGAAGTCAGCTTCTTTCCCCATTTCTTAAAGATTTTTACCAAACCAGAAATGGGGATAGGGAGGCCCCAGAGTTTAGAATCTCCTAGTGGGATCCAAGTGCCAGTGATCTGACCTGCATGTTTGGGATTAAGTTATAGAAAATAAGGAACAGAGGAGCTCTATAGGTTATTAATACCAGCTTTTCCTATCACCAAACAATTTTTTTACTGTGATTTTTACAGATTAAATCTATTCCACTTTGCTCAGCTGATGACAGTTTTAGCTCCCATTTCAGCCTCTTTTGTGTCTTATTATTCTTTAAGTACATGGTTTTCAGTTAAATTTTTACTGGGAAACTCTAATCTAGTCAGTATACAAAATCAAGAAATATTTACTACACAGTGTCCAGTCATCTGTCTCTCAGTTCTACCTGACTGTCTCCAATGTCAGGGAACTCCCTATATCCTGACTTCTCATTTTGGTCAAAAATAGACCCTCCTATGACCTATGGAGACATTTAATTTTTATTTACAAAACTATCACCAAAAATGGATGGGAAATGTTTCTGTTTTATAGTAACATTAGAGAATGCTGGTAACTTGGGTTAACTATGTTTTGATCATCTCTGGGGAATAAAATGTGATCCTCATCAAAAGCACAAAGCCTATATCACACTTTCAATCCCAAATTGCTCACCTGGGAATGATTTTTAATTTCCCCCGTTTTTGCACTCAAAAACAGGACAGCATCACAATAGCTGGCTCACTGTATCAAGCAGAATACCAAATGGAATCACAATGGCCAGTAGTAATTTAGAACTAGTCCTATAACTCACACCCAGGCCAACATATTAGTCTACTGGCTTTACATATTTGGTTTAAAATATTTAGTGTGGGTGTGGATGTGAGTGGTGGGGGGAAAGGTAGAGAAAGAGAAAGTTTGAGAAGTACTAGGCTCTTTCTCTTTTCTACAAACTTGACCTTTGAGCTGCTCTGTGAGAAACAGTTCACCAAACATATTAATGAGGCTAACATTTAGATACTGGTACTGATCTGATTGGTTGTTTAATATAAAAATTTTCTTACGTAATTAGATTTTTGGGGAAAAACCAATATTCAAAATGACATCTACATTGTTGTCAGAGCTATTATTATTTTCAGTTCATAAAGGATCTAAATATATCAAGTCATTGAATTAAACATAACACTGACTTATTCCTTAGGAGTACAGCAAATAGTTCCTCCTCCTGATATTTAAATGTCATTACTAAAACTTCGATCTTTTTATGAATCAGGGTCAAGGTGAGGAATATATGCTCCCTGATTCTATCTAGCCAACAATGAGTTTGGTTTCCTTACTTAATGCCAATTGTTTAAAAATAGTTTTGCCTATTTTCCAGTGAGATAGTTCTAAAACCAAGATTTCATAGTATTAAATATTTTCAGATGCTCTATAATATACTTGGCTAATACACTTGCCACTTGAGAAAATGATCACCTATGTATTTTTAATGGATCATCTATTTACATGAACAACAGCAAAATATATTTAGATGAAATAAAACAGTACAAATAAACCAATATACTCCCCTGTATCACCCAAAATGAAACAAAAAATCCAAAATATCAAAAAACAACTCCTCTGTTGAAAACTCCCAACTGTACCCACTTAACACAACATTGAGAGCTTTCGCTTATAATCTTATCTACTATTACACTCTTCTATTATACTCTGTATTCCAATCAAACCAACACTTTCTTTTTCCTCTGTCTTATTCTTCATTGTATTCTTCACAATGGTTACTTGGTTAATATTTGTGGAACTGAACTACAATGTCCTTTTGTAAATATTAATGTTAGGTTGACAAGAGGAAACATAAAGTGAGGCAAATAAGACTGATCACCTCACTGTGGGATGGTCTTTCAGAAGAACAACTTTCCAAAAAAGAAAAAAAAAATTAGACAATCAAGTCATGTTTTAAATTAAAAGTCTTAATTCTGAGTCTACAGTAGCATTGTCTCATGCTATTTTTCTCCATACACCAAATAAGAAAAATGTCAAAGGGAACCACTAAAAAGAGACAGCTTAAATAAATGACCACTGTTCACAGCCCTGAGGATGCTGCACTGCTTTCCAAAAATGACTCATCCTTCCTCATATTAAATGGCACCTCTTGGAAAAAGACACTCCCTCCTTTAGTTCCAGCTCTGACTTTTCCCTGCATTGCACTTCATTTACTAAACACTGAAGACCAAACTGCCATGTTTCCCACTGCCTTCATGGAGGTCTCTTTGAAAATCATATCAGTGAAATTTAGTAGACTTGATATGAAATTCATTTATGTGAAGTGATTTACCTCCTACTTCTCTGTTTTTGTTTAGCTCTATCTCTTATTCTACATATACAAAGCTAGGTTTCTTTACCATCCACCAAATGAGCTGTGTTTATTCCTACTGTCTTATATTTAGACCTATTTCCTTTTTCTATTTTTTAAATCCTCCTGATTATCTAACATGCTCATCCAGATCTCACCTTCTAGGTCATCTGGACTGACCCCCTCTAGCTGGAACTTATAAGACTTCATTTGAATTCTTAGTGCATCACCTGTTGGATTATCTGGGACTAGCCACTTCATGAATAATATTGCTGAGATCTTTGCTCCTCTGCATTTTAAGATGCTAAATGTGGGAAGCATATCTCCTGCTTCTTTGTTTAAAAACGTCTAAGGCTATAATACCTGACTAGGGTTTGCAAAGTAGACATTCAATTGCCAGTTAAAAAAATGATCTCAACCAATTATTCCAAGGCCCCAAATCATATATAAATTAAAGGAAGACCCTTAACTATGGATTAGCACTGGTTTTGTATCTCCTTTTCCAGAGTTTAGTCTTTCCTCTAAAGTGTAATACCTTTTGCTCTATCAATAACATGCAAAAAATTAGAAAATTCAACAGTCTGTGATGTATATTTTATTTATGGCCATCGTTAAAGAAATTTCTCTCTTTGTTGTAACCATTCAAAAATCTACCCATCAAATTCCTTTTAGAACAATTACAATTAGTATTAATAACATATATTCTTTCCATTAATCTTGATTCTAAATATATTTGTATTTTAGTTTACATGCATATGCACATATGTGTGCATAAAACACACACAAAAGCCAACATGTTTGTTTGTTTATACATATATACATATATAACCCCACATGAGAGAAAGTAAATATGCTTTTTCCAAGTGTTTTTTTAAAGAAACTAAAAATAATTCATGAAGCACTGCACTGTGTATACTCATATTAAAATAGAATTACTTTAGCATTCCATAAGTTAATCATACCTAGTCTGTTCAGAGCAGAAAGAACTGTATTCACACACTATCCTGCCACCTGCACTATAGAACAACCCATAAAGTTATTTATATGTAACATGAAATGTCATTGACAAGAAATTCAACAAGAGCCACATGAATTAAGATTTTAGAACAAATTGGATTTAGAGTCAAAAGACATGAATTTGGCCCTGACAATGACACCCAACTGCTGTGTGAAAGAGAAGATGCATAACTTCTTAGTGCCTCAATTGCTTCACTTAAGAAATGAGAACCAACATCACTGAACACTAGATTTTTTAAAGAATTAAACTGGAATGTATATATGAAGAGCATTTTATAAATTATCAAAAATCATTATTAAAATAAGAGTTTATTATGTCTTAGTGGTCTTACCACATGAAAGGCAGAATTTTAAGTTGGTTTCTTATATTTGGTCAAAAAAATACTAAATGCGTTAAAGAACAACACTACTTAATGCACAAGTTCTTTCAAAAGAAGTTATGATAACTACCTCTGTGGAACACAGTACTGTTTTCCCAATACCTATGATAAATAAAAGAAGCCTATCTTCTCATTCTCCATGAAAGTTCTTTAATTGTTATTTGTTAATAATGTACCAAGAATTAAAAATTCTAATACTTGATGACATATCAAATATTCAGACGGAAACAGGAGAGTCAAAATTACAGCAGTGCTTTCTTGATATTTGGCTAAATACAAGTAGAGCTTGTTTTTCCAGATGGTGGTACTCCCATTTTTGAAAGGCAGGGTGGATTGATTTCATGGAATATAAGTTTCACACCAGTTTTTCTCAGCTGTCATTAAATTGGAATGCTTAAATGCCATGATGTTTTGAAAGTGAATTTCAAATATATATATATTTATTTTTTCCCAACCAGAAACTTCCCATTTTCATAGAGAATGATTAAGGTATTTTTATCTATCTAAATTGGGCTGATTCTACTTCTTACTCTCAAGTAGAATTTGTATATCGAAGAGTAGAAAGTAGAAAGATTCCTTTTATATGATATAAAAACTTGTGACTCCCCCAGACCCCCCCCCAAAAAATTCAATAAGATGAAAACTGATTTTCTTTAAATATCTGGAGCTAAAAACTTTAAAATGAGCTTGGGTGGCTAAGCAATTCACTCTGTTCCCAGCTTCCAATCTCCCCCTATCTTATTTCTAGTCAAATACTATATACAAAAAGCTATAATTGATTTACATCATGTTATAATTATTTCTGGTGTGATTCTCTGGAGATAAAAGTAATAACTTTCTAAGCCCCATTTCCCCAAAGTGCGAATTGCCCATCCCTGACTACTTACATATACAACTCAAAGGGAGTTAGTAGAGCTAATTACTGAAGTATCATGCAGAACTTCAGTCTCTCCCCCAGAAAGACAGTTGATACTGTCACCTATGGTTTCATTTGCAAATGATCTTATTTTCATCTTCTACAAAGTTTTTTTTAAAAAAACTATGAAAAATGTACAGAATAAAAGACAACCAGCATTTCTCTATTTTTCAACTTCGGAAATCAGCTAGCTCCTTATCAGATAAAAGATCATTTAGGAGGGTCTCATCGGAGGGAGAGAATACTTCCACAAAGTTTCCCGTCTCTGACAATAGAAAAAAAATTTATACATTTTCACAGTTCACTGCAATAAGTCAGCAAAAGTGAACAAGCTAAAAAAGGACAGTGTGCACTAAAAATAGACTCTATCCTTGGGGACAGAATTATGTCATGTGATATTTTTAAAATTCTACTTAAAGTTCATCCATAAATTCTCTTGAGAGAAAAACAGAACTCACAAAGACAAATAAAAGGTACCAGTAATTTATTCGAGGTTTCAGTCCTGGTTAATGAATGATATAGAACCTAATGTCTGATGACTCAGTTGATAAGGCAAAATGGAGTAGCTCTATGCTTTCACTTGTTAAGAGAAACTTTGTGAAATGAAACCACAGACCTACTGAGCCTCTGTTTCCTCATTCACAAAATGAGGCAGGCACAGGGTGTGCTCAGATAACCAGGGGAGTTCTAAGGCCCCTTACAACTAAATTTTGATGTATTTTCTGTCATTAAAATTCTCTTAATTTGACTGTCAATTTCAGTAAACTGCAGTGTCCAGTTTTTCAGTCAAACACTAATCTAGGTATTGCTGTGAGACTATTCTATGGATGTGGTTAACATCCACAATCAGTTGACTTTAAGTAAAGGAGACTATCCTTGATAACGGAGATGAACCTCATCCAGTCAACTGAAAGCTTTTTTTTTTTTTTAAGATTTTATTTATTTATTTGACAGCGAGAGAGGGAACACAAGCAGGGAGCAAGGGAGAGGGAGAAGCAGGCTTCCCACTGAGCAGGGAGTCTGATGCAGGACTCGATCCTGGGATCATGACCTGAGCTGAAGGCAGACACTTAACTACTGAGCCACCCTGGCGCCCCCTGAAAGTTCTTTAGAAGAAAATGGAGGTTACCTTGAGAAAGAAGAAATTCTGCCTAAATATCTCATTGGTTCTTTTTCTCAGGAGAATGCTAAAAGACATAATTCCTACCTGCTAGAGTGCTACTTATAGTAGACCAAAGGCAGATAATAAATCAGGAAAGGGAAGAAAAGAGAAAATACCACGCAAAGTGTCTGAAAAGAAAATGTTATAGTATCCACCCCCCCCATCAGGGTTATTTCGATGCAAATCTCATTCTGACAAAAACAAAAATAAAAACAAATCATCGTTAATTCATCAAATGTAATGAGTGTAACAGAATTCAATTTGAATGCCCACTAGGTATCAGGGATTTTTGCTAACAGTGGAACTTTCCAATGCAAATAAGACATGGCACATGTTCTCTGGAAACTTAAGAGTTTGGTGGGATATATGGATATATATATAAAAAAACCATTTTAATATAATGGGGTATTTTTTTTTTAATTAGAATACCAAAGCACTTGGGTGGCTCAGTCAGTTGGCTGTCTGACTCTTGGTTTCAGCTGAGGTTGTGATCACATGGGTAGCGACTTGAGCCCTGTGCTGGGCTCTGTGCTCAGTGGGGAGTCTGCTTGGGAGCCCCTCTGTCCATCTCCCTGCTTGCGGTCTCTCTCTCACAAATAAATAAATCTTAAAAAAAAAAAAAAAAGGTAGACTATCATCAAAGTCTAGGATGGTCAGTTTGTCCTTAGCTGGATAAGAAGACAAGACTGGGGAAAACTTCCGACACGTGATCCCTGAGCTGATTCCCAAATGGATATGAGACGGAAGAGTAGACATGGAAAACAGAAAAAGCTTTCTCCTGTAGAAGTTACCATGTGACAAAAAGCCAACAAGCAATAACACAGTATTTGCGGGCAAGTGCAGATATTTCAGTGCCACGAGATATCAGAGTATAAAGCAGGGAATGACAAGAACTGAAGCAGAAGGACAAAGAAGAGATCAAGTCATAGTGGGCCTTCTTGGCCACACCAAAAACCTTACTTTTGTTCTGAGTGTTTGTGAATTTTTGTAGCTGTTCAAGTATCACTACAATCCAGTTTTAAAGTCACTGCACATGCCCATTTTCAGTCAATGCTCATTGCCACCCTGAGGCAACCACTGATCTGTTTTTCAACTCCATAACTTTAACCTCTTTTAGAAATATCACATAAATAGAATCATACAAAAGGTAGTTTTAAATATCTGGCATCTTTCACTTAACACAAGCATTTGAGTTGTTCCCTGTATCAGGAGTTTAATTCCTTCTTATAGCTGAGTACTATCCCACTGCATGATTATACCACAATTTGCTTTTCCATGCCACTGCTGATGAACATGTGAACTGCTTCCAGTTTGCAGTTATTATTAATAGTGCTGCTATTAATATTTGCATACATATCTGTATGGATATACTTTTTCATTTCTTTTGAGTAGAAACCTAGGAGTGGAACCACTAGGTCTAGCGGTAAATGTATATTTAACTTTTTAAGAAACTGCCAAAATATTTTCCAAAGCGACTTACCAAAAGACCTCAGCTCAGTATTGTTGGAAAGCCTTTAGCAGCTTTTAAGCTGAGGAATGACAAAGCCAAAATAATTTTTTAAATCATTGGATTACAAAGTGAAGACTGACTTGGGAAAAAAGGAGACTGGAGACAAAGACATCAGTCAAAACGCTACTACAATCCTACAATCATCCAGGTGGAATATGAGGACTTAGATCAAGAACTCTGGAAGTAAAGATGGACTCAGTAAATATTTAGGGTCATAAAGTAAGCAAGACTTAGTGACTGATTTGATATAAGAGAGAAGCAGAGAACTCTGGGATGACTCCTATGTGTCAGACTTTGGCAAAAGGATGGATGAACAAGACTCAAGTGTAGATTCACTGGGTTTGAAATCCAAGTAAATTTGTCCAGCAGGCAACTGGATATGAGTCTGAGCTTGTAGGGAGAGGTCAGGGCAAGAAAGAGATATGTAGAGTCAGCACTTTATATTTGATTTGTAAAACCAGCAGATCAACAAATGAGATTGCTGAGGTAGAACATGCACTAGCAAGCAGTTATAGGTCAAGAAGGGAACCCTGAGTATCACCAATAATTAAGGGCTAGCAGGGAGAGAAACCAACAAAAAGGACCATGAAAAAAAAAATAGAAGTCAGAAACTGGAGGGAGAATCTGGAAAGAGAAGGATCAAAGAAACCAAGGAATTAGTTTCACAAATGAGCGTAAGCAAACCTGGAGGATGGAAGTGGAAAGTAGGGTAGTGCTTTGAACAATCATGCCAAGAGCCCTTAGAATTCAAGAGTCTGATAGCTCTGTGACCATGCAAACTGCTATTTATGTGATTTGGGTTAGTGCAATGGGCTCAAAGACAAAATACATGTGATCTAAAGGGTACCAGAAATCAGACAACAGGAACTACATCCTCCTGATTTTGTATCTAGTATTCCC
Source organism: Spilogale gracilis (assembly GCA_004023965.1). NCBI lineage: Eukaryota > Metazoa > Chordata > Mammalia > Carnivora > Mephitidae > Spilogale > Spilogale gracilis. The sequence continues at coordinate 160,751 of PITA01000958.1, forward strand.
TCTATGTCACTTATACCTATAGAAGTGTCATTTGGAAGCACGGGAAATGCCCATGCAAAGTGGGGTGGCTGACGGTTGCTGAGTCTTAGCTGCAAGGCAGAGCCAGAAGCTCCAAATAGGCTCCATTTTCATCACTATACCTGGTCACTTCCCAGGGACATACTTCACATCCTCCACACATCGCAGGGACAGACTCCAGCTTTGCAAAGATAAAACATCAGGGATAACCTGCAAGCCAAGGGAGATCTGATGACCTGTGACAGATTTCCTACAACTATTTCACACATCAATACAATCAGCCCTCCCTACAGCACTCTGTGTCACCAAATGTGGCAGCCAAGCTCTATTCTGAGGTAAATGCTCTTCCCTTCCTAAACCAAAGGAAGTTAGCACCATGCTCATAACAGCAATAAAAAGTCATAAGCTTACCCTTAAATAACAACAGGGAAAAGTTATGAAGAGACTCCAGATACGGTCATGGAAGCGATTCAATGAAGAGATACCAGACCCACGATCTTATATGAAAAATCACTGACCTAGTAACAAATGAATTAAACTGGGAACAAAGAAGAACCACATGAGACAGAAAGATGGATCCCTGTCCAAGATATCAAGTTTGAGAATTCCAATATGCATAAATTCCATCATCCAAACCAAAAACTTTAAAAAGCACCTTAGTAGATGAATGGATAAAGAAGATGTGGTACATATATACAATGGAATACTATGCCTCCATCAGAAAGGATGAATATCCAACTTTTGTAGCAACATGGACTGGACTGGAAGAGATTATGCTGAGTGAAATAAGCCAAAAAGAGAAAGTCAAGTATCACATGGGTTTCACTTACTCGCGGTGCATGAGGGGTAACCTGGAGGACAGTGGGAGAAGGAAAGTAAATGGGAACTAGGGTAACCTAGGGAGGGAAATGAAACAACAGAGACTTTGGACACAGAAACAAACTGAGGGACTTGGAGGGAGGGGGGTGGAGGGATGGGAGAGCCTGGTGGTGGGTACTGGGGACACCTAAAGCGTGGAGCACTGGGTGTGGGGAATGGGGAATGAATCTTGAAACACTGGAAAAAAAAATTTTAGTAACAAAAAAAAATAGAAAATAAAAAAATAAAAAGCACCTTAGTGACAGGACAGAGATAGATATAGATATAGAGACAGAGACAGAGATAGAGATAGAGATAGAGACAGAGATAGAGATAGAGATAGAGAGAGAGAGATAGACAGAGACAGAGATTTCATTTATGACCCCAGGCAGAACTTCCTCCACGCTCATCAGCCCATCCCTAAGAAGGCTGTGCACTGAGAGGTGCACCCGTCTGCTTGTACCCCAGCTGCAAGGCCTGCTGTCTGCTCTGCCGCCAAGTCTCTGGAGACTCAGACAGTGCAGATTCATGCTGAAGTCAGAAGAGCAGTGATGGAGGCTCCCTCCACCACATACACTTCTGTTCCACGTTTTTACCCACAATCTCTAGTATTAGAACTTCCTGTGTCCTCTGCTCCTGCAGGTACATGTAACAGGAAAGGCAGCAACAAGAGCCACAGCATCTCTTCAGGGTAATGTCACTGCATCCCCCATCACTTAACTTGATTCTCCTCCTTCCCAATAAGTTCTCAAGGTGTGGAAAGAAGCTACTGACTTGATCATCCCATTTCCTACTGCCTCAATCCACTATGTACCATCAGTCTTATTTCATACTCTTTATAAATACATAGTGTGTGTGTGTGTGTGTGTGTGTGTGTGTATGTGTTTGTATATACGTATATATAGCACTTGATAAGCAACACGAAAATACTTGGCTTTCCTACAGGTTTACAGTTGCTCAAAGTTGTGCATTAAATTGGGGACAGGCTCTAAACGCTATTCAAGTATTCCAAACCAGCACTCATGGCTTCCTTTTCTTTCAAGTTTCAGCCTAGTTTTTCCCAATCATGTGGGACACTGGCTCGTAAATGAGATGACTGCTTTCAGAGCTCTAATAATAATAATATGCCAAAAAGGAAAATGGAAAGGCCACAGGCTAGAATATTCTCTTCTTGTTTCTGCTGAAGCTTGCTAATGTGCTGATGGCATCACCTCCTGGTGAGTAGTAGGTGGTGAATTCAGGGACTCTTGTTTAAGTTGGGCATGAGAGGAAGGGACAGAGGGATACGTAGAAGGGACAGACTTTTAAGAAGGGGCTGAGAACATGGGGGAAAGGTGAAGCCAAGTGGATACTGACAAGGGGGCCCAGTGTCTGCTATTTTGAAGTCTTTTCTTCTTATGGTCTGGGAATCAGGAAAAAGAAAAAATTAAAAATTCTAACAACTTTATTGAGATGTCATTTATAGGCTACAATGTTTACTCATTTACAGTATATAATTCAATGATTTTTAATGTATTTGTAGAGTTGTATGATCACCATAATCTAATTTATTTAACAGTTTCATTATTCTAAAAGGAAACCTTGTACCCATTAGCATAAATCCTTGGATTCCTCCCCCAATTTCATTCCACGTCCCATCTCTTGATAAGCATTACTCAAATTTCTGTCTCTGCAGATATATCTATTTTGGACATTTTATCAAAATGAAGTCATCTAATTATGTAGTCTTGTGTCTGGCTTCTTTCACTTAGCACAGTGCCTGTAAGGCTCTTCCATATTGCAGCTTGTGTCAGTAGTTCCTTCCTTTTACAGGTGAATGCCATTCTACCATATGGAGGTATAAAGCTACCTCACAGTCATGAGGATCACACAGAAGATAACCGACTAAGGGTTCTGTCCACTGTAAAGTACTTCACCAATGCAAAGGATCCATGTCATTGACCTACAAGCATCCCTGAGAGTACTTCCCTAAGAGCCACAAGATGACATCACATGGAATTTCATGGACAGGGTGACAGCAAGGCAGAGGTTTGCAGAAGGCTTCTACCGAGGACGAACTTGTGGTGGAAAGAAGAAACACGAACACATTCCAAAATACAGGCCAGTTAGAGGTCTGAGGGCCATTACCATATATGGCTTTATTCCAGAGAAGGCTCTTTAAGAGCAAAGTAGTATACCTGTGGATGCTTGCTACGAAAGATGAATTTATAATTTACATTTCAGAACGTAATGCTACACTGAGGATGCATTTTTCAGAAGTGACCTCTTCTTGTCAAATTAACTCATTTTACCAAAGTTCTGTGGTATGTTGGTTCACAGAGTTAGCAAGGGCCTAAGTAGGAGAAAATGAAAGGAAAATGAACACATTCAGAAGCCTATACAGCATAGTTTGCTTTTTATGGCAAAATGAGGAATTCCAATTACAATTCTAGGTGAGGGCTGGAGGAAAGGGGAGGTCTGGTTGGTCACCTATCAGAAGAGAATCACTGCAGGAGTAAACCTGGAGTGCTGAAGGGAACACACTACCTCATGGGTACTTATGTGTGCCAGAGAGCAGGGAGGAGGGCAGGGAGGGGACCCTGAGGATGTGGGGACAAGATGACCAGACATGTTAGGGCCAGACAGCCAGGCAGTCCAGAGACAGGACCAAAATCCAGGTCCCGATGCCCAGACCCATAAACCTGTTTCCCAGGAAAGAGCTGACTAGGGTGGGCTGTAATCAATAGACAGCTGCAGCACCAGAGGACACTTTCATGTGCAAAAATACTTTAAAACATCAACTTTTTTCCAATAACTTATATGGCTAAAGATTCTCAGTAAAATTTCCTTGGTCATAAGACTTTTAAAAAATCAATTCGGTTTTTCTGCCCTTCAGTAATAAATCCAACTGTACTTTCCCAAGTGAAGATGTCCAAACGCCTCAGGGCTCCTACAACCCCTGGGCCTCACTCTAGCCAGCACTTGTTAGACTGCACGTCATATCACTGTCATCTAGCTGAATGCTTCTCCAGCTTTTCAGAGTTCTAGAAGATGTGATTTCAGTCTTGTTCATCTCTATTTCACAGCGCCTAAGGCACACGGCTGATCTGCAACACGGGGGCAAGAGAAGGCAATGGAAAAGCGCACCAGCCTCTACACTCATCTTTTTCTATTTAATTCTATTTTCTGGTATTCCTGTAAACAATCACTGTCTGTGCCTTGTCTTCTTCCCCCTCTGCCGGTGACAAAGCTTGAAGGCAAATGTAAACAGAGAAAACAGGGTAATCAATGGTAGCTCTAGACACACTCTAACAGTACTACCTTAAACAGGTTTTTTGTTGTTATGTTGGCATAACTGTTGATAAAAACTTAATGAAAAGAAGTTAGAGGAAGCAGAGTAAAAGCAAGAGTTGGCCTACTCAACACCTACTTAAGACAGGGTGATGGGCATTAAGGAGGGTGCATGTGGTGATGAGCACTGGGTGTTATATGCAATTAATGAATCACTGGACGCTACATCTGAAACTGACACACTATACAGTGACTAACTGAACAAAATAATAATAATAATAATAATAATAATAATAATAATAATAATAATAATAAAGATAAATGATAAAGGCAAAAACAAAAAAAAACAAAAATAAAACAAAAAACCAACCCAGTAGGAAACAGAAAAAGGCAGTCTTTTATGTGCTTGCTTTCCAACATGGCTGCCACGAGAAAATCTGGCTACTTTCTAATATCTGTCATTCATTCATTTGAAAAATATTTATTGGATGTCTATTATGTGTCAGGTACTGAAGATGCAGTGAGGGGGATGTGCAAAGGCCCTGAGGAATACTGGGGTAAGCCTGGCTCTTCCAAGAGGCCAACATGAATAAAGGTTAGAGAGGGAAGGAGAAAGTATCAAAGATGAAGCTAGAGATGTCCGCCAGAGCCACACCCTGCAGACCCCTTTGGACTAAAGGAAGGCCTTCATCCTTAGAGCAATGAGGGCGAAACATGAGAGGATTTATGATTATATAACATCACATTAGATATACTTCACACAAAGTCACTCAGTCACATGAGAGCTTGGCATCGCAAAGGATGCTGCTTTAGGAAGAAGTCTTATTCTTGCTGTAAGGGCTCTACAACATTTTGCAGGACCACAGAATCGTGACTGTCACAAGTCTGGCGTGCACAAGAGAACATATGGCTTCTCTCTGGAAGAAGTCCTGCATGCATCAAGTCCCAAATTTGCTAATGAAAACATCCTGTTCTCTAAGCAGGCTTACAGAACAAAAAAAAAAAACAAAAAAAAAAACAAAACAAAAAATATATATATATGTTATGTTTTGTTGCTGTTCTTTTGTTTGGGTTTTTGTTCCCCTCCCTACACAGCGCATGAAAACCCACAGCAGGACTTAATTTTCTGAAACCTAAAAGAAATTTTCCAATGAGTTATTTTATAGTTTCCTACAAACCATGCTGCTCTTGAGTGAATTACCGTCTACTCTTACATAATATTTCCTAACTTAGAGTATGTATCAGCCTGTCATTTAAAGCTTAGGAGAATATCTTTAGCAAAGCAGGTCTTAGATACCACAGGACTGCTAGAGGAGAAAATTACATTATGAAGTATCAAAAAAAAATGGAGAGAAAGTATCTTGCAATTTAATTACTATGGTGCATCTTCTCTACTAGTTAAATCCAGGCACCTCTCTTTTACTCTCATAATGAATTAATTCCACTCAAATAGTATGATGAACATGCTCAGATAGAAACTGGATTTTAAACACCACAAGAAACAGGATCCCAAAGAAAAATTAAAAGTCAAAGAGGTAGACTAGTTTCACAGAGAAATCCAGCACATTATTTCAAACTACAAAATGTAAACACCCATGTAAAACACACTTGGTCTTGAAAAGGCTAGTATTCTTTGTCCTGTTTGTTATGGACACTTTTAAATAAATAAATTGTAACAACTGTAATTTAGACTCCTTTTATGCTCTGTCCCTTTGATATTACTGTCCTTTCCAATGACAGTTTTGTTCTTCCATGGCCCGAGTGTCTGTCTTCATTTGGAGATCCCCAAAGCAGTAGCTGGGACATGGATAAAGGGGCAGTGGTCCCACCAAGCAGAGAGAGGCAGTTAGAAGGGGCAGAGAAAGGCAGGACCAAAGGTGTGTTCTGAGCTGGGGCTTTGTAATGTGGCTTGATCCTGTAGTACCCGTGTGAGGAGATATGCAGACTGCCTCTCAGTCCTGCTCCCTGGAGGAACAGGAAGGAAGCTCAGGCAATCCTATGACTCATGTTCCTACTGGCTGAAGGCTGCCTACAGGTGCTTTAACTGGTATGTCAGGTAACACATAGGAAAAGCTAAAAATTCCGACACTGAGAAGAAAGTCCTAGGGCACAAAGGCTGGAGGTGAGATACTGGACCTCTCCACCCAGGCTAGGCTGAGGGGTTGTGACTCTCGGCACACAGAGCCTATGTACAGCAGGAACCAGTAACATTTTTAGGAAAGTGGAAAAAAGAAATAGCACTCGAAAGTCAATGTTACAGACTGAATATCTATGTCCCCCCCACCAAAAAAATTCACATTGAAATCCTAACCCTGCTATGTAGTATTAGAAGGTGGGGCCTAGGAGAGGTGATTAGACCATAAGGATGGAGCCCTCACGAATTGGATTGGCACCCTTATAAAAGAAACACCCAAGGGCTCCTTTGCCCCTTCTGCCATGCAGGGACACAGTAAGAATATGAGTTCTATGAACCAGAAAGGAAAGCCTCCCCAGACACCAAATCTTGGGTTTCCAGCCTCCAGAACTATGAGAAATAAATTTTTGCTGTGTATAAGCCCACCAGTCTATGGCATTTTGTTATAGCTGCCAGTGGGCTAAGGAAATCAGATATATTTTATGACACACATTTTTTTAATTAAAGCATTCTTCTTTTATATAGCAAATTTTCTTTCAGAATTCAAAACTTCCTTGGGGGTCTGACCTGCTATGGAGAAAAGTCATAATCAGATTCCCCTCCCCCTCCCTTTTTTGTATTTACAATACTTTGAAAATAAAAAAAAAACATTCTCAGCTTATGAATTGTTCAAACACAGGCCATGGGGCAGATTTTGCCCATAAGCCACAGTTTGCTGACACTTGTAGTGTAGCTTCCACTGCATTATAAATACCCATTTTCTTTTTTTGTCATATATAAATGGCATCTTACTGTACATACCCCTCTATAATTCCTTACACATGAAGCTTATACAATATGCTGTATGTAGAGTAAATCATTTGATTTAACTGCTGTACTATGTTCTACATAGAATATATCAAAGTTTATTTACACATTTCCTTAGAGATGGATATCTGGGTTGTTTTACGTTTTTCACTATTACAAACAGTGCAGCAATAAGCATCCCTCTGTGACTGCCTCCTGCTACACCCCTAAGAGTTTTTTTTTTAAGATAAATGCCTCAAAGTAAAGTTACTATGTCATAACGTATGTGAGTACATGAATATTCGACTTGTTTACTCTCCAAAGTAGTTATATCAATTACAGCCCAACCTGCAGTGTAGCAAAATTTCCATTTCTTCACATCTTCCTCAATATTGTTTGACAGATCTCTTAATTTTTGCAAGTCTGATGGTTATTAATTTATACCACATCATTGTTTTAATCTCCATAATTTTGATTGCCAGAGAAGTTGCATATCCTTTCACACTAACTGATCCTCTGTGATTCTTATTCCATAAAATGTACATCACACCCTTATTACTTTTTGTTGTTATTAATGAGGTTGGCTTTATTATAGGGTTCTCTTTTCTTACACATTATATAGGGGTTCTTCATACTCCTTTTATTTTTGGTGCAGCCACTCTGGAAAACAGTATGGAGGCTCCTCAAAAAGTTGAAAATAGACCTACCCTACAACCCAGCCATTGCACTATTGGGTATTTACCCTAAAAATACAAATGCAGTGATCTGAAGGGACATGTGCACCCGAATGTTTAGAGCAGCAATGCCCACAATAGCCAAACTACGGAAAAAGCCTAGATGACCATCAACAGATGAATGCATACAGAAGATGTGTTATATATACACAATGGAATACTATGCAGCCATCAAAAGAATGAAATCCAGCTATTTGCAATGATGTGGATGGAACTGGAGGGTATTATGCTGGGTGAAATAAGTCAATCAAAGAAAGACAATTATTATATGATCTCTTTGACATAAGGAATTTGAGAGTCAGGGCAGGGGGTCATAGGGGGAAGGGAGGGAAAAACAAAAGAAGATGGGACTGGGGAGGGGCGCTTGGGTGGCTCAGGCATTAAGCATCTGTCTTTGGCTCAGGTCATGATCCCAGAGTCTGGGGATCAAGACCCACATTGGGTTCCCTGCTTGGCGGGAAGGCTGCTTCTCCCTCTCTCACTCCCCCTGCTTGTGTTCCCTACCTCTCTAGCTCTGTTTCTCTCTGTCAAATAAGTAAAATCTAAAAGAAAGAACGAACGAACGAACGAAAGAAAGAAAGAAAGAAAGAAAGAAAGAAAGAGAGAGGGGGGAGAGAGGGAGGGAAAGGGAAAGGGAAGAAAGAAAAGAAAAGAAAAGAAAAGAAAAGAAAAGGAAAGAAAAGAAAAGATAAGATAGGACTGGGGAGGGAGAAAAACCATAAGAAACTCTTAATCTCAGGAAACAAACTGAGGGTTACTGGAGGGTGGGGAGGGACAGAGTGGCTGGATGATGGACACTGGGGAGGGTATGTGCTATGGTGAAGGCTGTGAGTTGTGTAAGACTGATGATTCACAGACCTGTACCCTAAAAACAAAAGATATATTATATGTTAATTAAAAAAAAAGTTCTGACTGTTACTAGGCTGGGTCAGGACAGTCTAAACCTATTTCCACACCCTGCAGGTCTCAAAGTACTGAAATCCCCATTACCTGTATCACTCCCTTTGGGTAAATATAAACATATCACTTCAAAAGTATGGTAATACCCATTCATTCATCCACGCATTCATTTGCAGACTTTATTGAGTATTTGTTATGAAACGGCATTCCAGTACTAACAACAGGGAACATAAAGATATAAGAAAGCATAAACTAATGAGCATATTCAACTACAGTGAAGGATTAGTCATCAGATGAACTAAATGTCATTGAACTTGGAGCACAGCCTTGAAAAACTAAAAAAAAAAAAAAAAAAAAAAAAAGAGTATGTGATAAGAGCTCTACTCTAGGTGGATATGGCCAAAAACATAGGGTTCCCTCTCTTCCCAGCTTCACGTGACAGGGGCTGGCTGCCAGTGCCTCTCATTCCTCCACCCCCAACCACCACACTGCAGAAACACAGAGCTGGGAAGGGGCTGCTAAGACAGTTACATCTCCCCTCCCCTCCTCAGTTCACATTTGTGGGGTAGGGCTCTGCCTCAAGAGCAACAAGTTGAGAATAATGGGACCCCAATCACGCCAATTCCAGCTCACTTCTAGAATACAGACAATGCACACTGAGAGAAGCAAGCTAGAAGACCAGGAGCCACCCAGGGCCTGCTTGTAGAGAAGGTCTGACCCTCTGAGAGAAGGGGGGCCTCTGCCCAAACCTCTGCCTCCTGCTTAGGAGGAGTGGCAGATCCTAATGAGAAAGGGCTCCGCCACACTGTCAGAAGGGTCTGACTTGCTTCATGCCTAAAGACACTGTCCAAAACAACGGAGATTCCGATGACAAGCAGTTAATTACATGGGGGCTTGTAGCTTCATAATAGCAGAGCAAAGTGAACCAGCCATAAATCCAATAGAGAGTGCCTGAGAGATATTCAAGAAAAATGCTCCTGAGATCACACACACCCCCGAGAGGCCAGGAAGATCAAAAACACATCCTAGGCTGCACCCCTCAGGAGTAACCAGAGTGGGATATAGAGTAGACACAAAAAAATTCCCTAAGTTATACCACTGATCCATTAGCAAAATGTGGAAGTCTTACTAACTGAGGCGGCTAAAGCACAACTTTTTGCCAAAACTGGCTGAGCAATAAGTCACTATAACCTAGAAGGAAGTCAGGGAATCTGACGTAATAAAATTACATTCATCCCCCATGGTCTTTTCCAGCTCAGCACCCATTCAGGGGAGACTGGAGGGAGGACCTCTGAACTACCAGCCTTAAAGCAGGAGGAAACTGTGAATTCCCTGAACGGGGAGAGCAGTGCACAAGCCATACACACACTCATATGGATGAAGACAGCTTAAACATGATCTTTGTTCAATAAATGATGTACATATGGGTGCCCGGTTGGCTCAGCATGCAATTCTTGGTCTCAGGGTCATGAGTTCAAGCCCCACACTGTGTGTGAACCCTACTTAAATAAACAAACAAACAAACAAACTGGATAGAATGATGTATGTAAACCCAAGCAAAATCCCTAGAAAGCCAGGCTAAAAGATGAAAGCAAGGGGAACAAATCTGAGCAGGTAAGTCACAGAGTACATAATGTGGAGAAAATAGACTACACAGAATTAGTTCAACCAAATCACTAAATAAACAAGTAACCAAACAAAGAACAACTTCACCAAACTTTCTCCAATGGGGGAAGTGGGGGCAGTATTGAGAGATACTGTAATATATTACCTAAAATGCAGTTTCCAACAAAAAATTATGAGATGTGCAAAGACAAAAACAAAGGAACAGAAAACTATGATCCATTCACAAATGGAAAAAAAAAAACAAAACACAGGCAATAGAAACTTACAGGGACCCAGAAGTTGGAATTAACAGAGACTTGAAAGTAGCCTTTATAAATATATTCAAAGAATTAAAGGAAATCCTACTTATGAACTGAAGGAAGCTATGATGCCAATGTCTTATCAAATGGAGAATATCAATAAAAGGATAGAAATTATGGAAAAGAACCAAATAGACATTCTGGAGTCAAACAACAACAACAACAACAAAACAGTAATTGAAGAATTCACAAGAGTGGCTACGTAGCAGATGTGAAGTGGCAGAAGGAGCAATTCTGCAAACATGATATAACAGGTGAACAGAGGCTATGTAATCCAAAGGACAGAAGGAAAAAAAGAATGAACAACAACAACAACAAACACAGCCTCAGAAAGGTACAACGCTATTAAGTGTATAACATATTCATAATGAAAATACTAGGAGAGAGAGACAGGAACAGAAATTTCCTGAGTCTGATGAAAAACAATATACCTTTCTATGAAGCTCAATGAACTGCAGGTAGGGTAAATGCAAAGAGAACCGTATTCAGAATTATCAAAATGTTGAAAGCCACAGGTAAACTGCTCAGATCAATAAGAGAAAAACAACTTGTTCATCGGAACCACAGTAAGATTAACAGCTTACTTCTCAATAAAAACAATGGGAGCCAGAGTGCTGAAAGAAAAATCAGGAAAAGATACATATGTTTTGATTGTGCAGGGAGAAAGACTCCCCCAGAAACATACTTGAAAATGGTCTTCATAGATATTAGGAATTCTCAGGCAAATCAAGGAAGAATGTGGAAGAATTACCACAGCAAAGTCATGCTGAGAAAATATGAAGGAAAATACAGATCTCAGTTGTTAATGATTTTACCTGAAGGTGTCTTTTTATTGAAGTTAGAGAAAATCTCTCATGTACATGGTTTGAATGTTTATGGGAAGTCAACAGCTCTTTCATCTCAACCGACTGCTGAGACACATTTCTCAACTAGATCTGTTAGTGAGCCATCTGCATTTAAGTTGAGGTGTGAAAGGTATATAGAATCATTTCCTAGTTTTCAGAAAAGATTAACTAAATTATTATTATGAGCTTATAAACATGAGCCATGTGGGTGATACTGAAGGTAAAATAATGTGAGACCCATTATATAAGACAACCAAAACATTTATTTATTCATATTTTTAAAAAGATTTTATTTACTTGGCACGCAGAGAGAGACAGTGAGAGAGGGAACACAAGCAGGGGGAGTGGAAAAAGGAGAAGCAGGCTTCCTCCTGAGCAGTTAGCCTGATGTGGGGCTCGATCCCAGAACCCTGGGATCATGACCTGAGCTGAAAGCAGATGCCTAAGACTGAGCCACACAGGCGCCCCTCATTTATATTTTAATAAAGATTTTATTTATGTATTTATTTAGAGAAAGAGAAAGAGATGGTGCATATATGTGCATGAGCATGGAGAAAGGCAGAGAGAATGGGAGAGAGAATCTTAAGCAACCTCCATGCCCAGCACATGGAGCCTGACACAGGACTCGATCCCAGGACCCTGAGGATCATGACGTGAGCTGATGCTTAACTAACCGAGCCAGCCAGGTGCCCCATTCATACTTTTTATTGGAAATATAAGATTCCAACATTTGTAGAAACAGTGGGTGCAGGGGCGCCTGGGTGGCTCAGTTGGTTAAGCAACTGCCTTCGGCTCAGGTCATGATCCCGGAGACCCGGGATCGAGCCCCACATCGGGCTCCCTGCTCGGCGGGAAGCCTGCTTCTCCCTCTCTCACTCCCCCTGCTTGTGTTCCCTCTCTGGTTATGTTTCTCTCTGTCAAATGAATAAATAAATCTTTAAAAAAAATAGTGGGTGCAGTCAGAAGAAATGTTATAAGGCTCCCTAAATACTGATTATTGGTGCTACAAAAAAAGATAAGAAATATATAAGGTAAAAATTTGAAGATACATTATAAAAAGCTTGGTACAGAAATAACACAAGTTAAATCCACAAAGACCGTTTATTTATATTACTGCAATAAGCTTGCTTTGGCTCTCAGTAAACGTTACATTTCTTTATTGTCTCTGAGCGTTCTGAATGAGCTTTTATTGTTGAGTGCTACTTAACTTTTACAATAAAAGCAAATTTACCAATCAGGCACTGGGGATTTAGGTAAAACATATCTGTGAGAGAAAGGGAGTACGGGCATTAGTCAAGTTGTGATGATGAGCTAACTCAAAGAACCTGCTAATTGTGTTTAGTGTGCCCTGGGTATGCGTCTCCCAGAGACATCTACTAGTTCCTCCTGGAAGCCTAGTTGTTATAATCAGATATAGACATAATTATACAAAAGAATCTGGCCAATTTAAAAGACAATAAGAGGTGATTGTAGCAGTCCCATCAGAGAGGGAAGGGAGGTGACCTGTACATGTCTAGCTCTTGGTGAGCCATCTGGTAACAGAGGAATTTTTTTTTTTTTTACTTTAAATTTATTTTATTTTTTCAGTGTTCCAAGAAGGAATTTTTGTAAACCAACATTTTACTGCACATTCAAAAGCCAGAGAGTTAAATTACAAATAGAAAACAAAATGAGAATTCTAAAAGGAAATGAATGTTCGTGACAGGATGCAGAAAATGTTTTTTCCTGAATAATGGATATGAACTGTATTCATCAAGATCTTGTCCAGCAAAGAGAAGATAATAGTCACACACCTATGAGAACCAAAAAGTTGAAAATGCCAATTTTTCAAGAATGGAGACTAAGAAAGCTCACTCAAAAGAAGATTTTCATAATCACCATGATCAGGACTGGAGCAGATCAGGTCTGAGATTAGCTCAGATGATCAGAAGAAGCCTGAAAAACCACACTTCTTGGTTATGTCATCTTGGAGGTGGTGTTTCACTTTCTCAATACTCTCTGATTCCTCATCTGAAAAATAGTCTATAGATTGTACTTCCAAGGAGATATGGAACTGGGAAGAGGGAGGTGAATCCTTAGCTATTATTTATAGTGTTCTTTTTTTTTTTTAAAAGATTTTATTTATTTGACAGAGAGAAACACAGCCAGAGAGGGAACACAAGCAGGGGGAGGGAGAGAGGGAGAAGCAGGCTTCCTGCCGAGCAGGGAACCTGATGTGGGACTTGATCCCGGGTCTCCGGGATCATGACCTGAGCCGAAGGCAGTCGCTTAACCAACTGAGCCACCCAGGCGCCCCTATTTATAGTGTTCTATGTGCATCTTGGGCTATTTACATTTGACTAAGATTAAGGGTGTCACTAAAAACCCTATGCAGACTATCACTTCTTAAGTACTGATTTTTCCTCTTAAAAGGATCGGATTTTCTTAAGCAGAGCCTTTAAAAAGAATTAGCAATGGGGGCACCTGGGTGGCTGAGTCAGTTAAGTGTCTGCCTTTGGCTCAAGTCATGATCCCAGGGTCAAGTCCCATATTAGGTTCCTTGCTCAGTGCGGGGGAGGGGGAGCCTGCTGCTTTTCCTCTTCCTGTACAGCTCCCCCTGCCTGTACTCTCTAGCTCACACGCTTCTCTCTGTCAAATAAATAAATAAAATCTTTATAAATAAGTAAATAAAAATAACTACTAATGATGTATTTATATTTTCCAGTATTTTTTCTGGTTGCTGCCTCTACTGCTTTCCTCTGTTGGTATATTCACGGCAACAGTGATTGATGCATCAGAGATACACAATGCAGAAGGTCTGCTAACTTCGGACTGCTGTTCACCACCCTTATTCAAGAGAACTTTAATCTTCTTATTGTAGACTTTTAACGTAGGGAGAAATTTGCTTTGCTTTGTCTTTTTCTTGCTTAAGCCTGACTTATGGTTTAGTAATTTGAAATATCCTTTATAGTATTGTGTTTGAGGGATCATGCCCTCCAGAGTGTTTATAAAGATTAAATAAGCTAAAATGTGTGAAGGCATTTTGAACAGTGCCTAACACTCAGTGAGTGCTTTGAGTGTTGGTTTATGATATTAACCATTATTATTTGATTATTATATATTATTATAACAATTTTATTGTTAATGCAGACAGGCAAGGTAGAGAGTGTCTGGCTCTAATTCCGCCTCACTATCTTTGTGCTAAGAGATCATCTGGGACCACAGAGGTAAGATGACTTTTGACATCAGTGCCATATTTCAGGGTCTTTATTTTCCTATTGGCAGTCAAAACCACAAATGCTTATTGAGGAACAAGGATATAAGTGAGCACATGTGGAAATACATTTTTGTTCCTTACATCATCTAAAAAAGGAATGGGAAATTTAAGAGAAACTTTCCCAAGAAACTAAGAAACAGACAATAGACCAGTTAAGCAAAATTTGGTATCTTCATTTAAGGAACACACAGCTACTTAAAGGAAAAGATATTCATTATGTTGTAAAGTGGAAAATATGTCAGGCTTAAAATGTAGGATTCTGTTAAAAATATACATATAGAAAATCTAAAAGAGAAGACTAAGTCCTCAAAATATCAAAACTATCTCTGGTGAGAGAATTATAAATTATTTTTCTCCTCTATTTGTTTATGCTGTTCATAATGAATGTAGATTACTTGTGTAATCCTAAAAGAAACCCTGAAATAATCAGATTTCATGGAAGCCACTGGACATGGCCATTTCAATGTAAATTTCCCAAGACAGATAAGGGGTCAGGTGGGTCTACATTTAGGGGCCAAAATCTAGGCAAGTCAATCCAAGCTGCCAATCTCAGGCTGAACAGAGATGCAGAACCCAAGCAAATTAGCAAGAAAGAAAGTGCTAGACGTCTCATAAAGAAGTGACCACTGTAGTCTGATACACAGACCTCATTTGGTTACCAGCCTGATCTTCCAATAAAACCTCGTGCTTGTGATTTGCCATGGTTTTTCGCTGACCAACACATTGCCATTCAATCTCATCAAAATGTTTCTTCTTGAACACAATGTACCGGCTACTGTGGCAAACATTAACTGTATACACTGAACACATTTTGGTGGCTTATACCTCGAAGGGGTCACAGCAGAAGTTGACATTGTGACTCATACATTTAGAACTACCAGTCTGGATCGCTGTACATCTTTAATTCCTCAGGTTATGGGGCTTTTTAAAAAGTAAAACTTAGAAAACTGAGTAGTAAATCCTTTATCTTTATTTCTCACATTTCCTCATATTTTAGGTAAAAACACTTACAGATATCAAAAAAATGCTAGGAAGTAAATCTCTTGTTTGATTTGTCTTCTCTCCACTCCAAAGAATCAGAAGTTCATGCAGTTAATTCATTTTCGGATTAATCTCTTTGTTGTGTCATGTTTTGATACCAAGTTAATTTTTTTTGGTGGGAAAATACAATACCAAAATTATAACTTTAAAATAAAGCAGAATACTGGGGCGCCTGAGTGGCTCAGTTCGTTAAGCGACTGCCTTCAGCTCAGGTCATGATCCTGGAGACCCGGGATCGAGTCCCACATCGGGCTCCCTGCTCAGCGGGAAGCCTGCTTCTCCCTCTCTCACTCCCCCTGCTTGTGTTCCCCCTCTCGCTGTGTTTCTCTCTGTCAAATAAATAAATAAAATCTTTTAAAATAAAGCAGAATAAATTAAAACAGCTTTCATTCTATGGATAAATCAAATTCATATCTACCTTGTCAATGATGATTTTGTTTGTTTGGGTCAACTATAACTCTGTAAAGAGGATATTCAACATATCAAAAATATATGGAAGGAAGGCCTGGGTGGCTCAGTCATTAAGCGTCTGCCTTCGGCTCAGGTCATGATCCTGGAGACCCAGGATAGAGCCCCGCATTGGGCTCCCTGCTCGGCGGGAAGCCTGCTTCTCCCTCTCTCAGTTCCTCTGCTTGTGTTCCCTCTCTCGCTGTGTTTTTCTCTTGTCAAATAAATAAATAAAATCTTTAAAAAACTATATGGGAGTTTCTGTAAATAAATAATAGAAACAAAAAATTCTTACAAAAAGACATATAATTTATAGCTTATTAGCACAGGTGGAACAAGAAATGAAGTGCAAAAAAGATTCTTCACATAGTACCACACTTTAAATATTGATAAACTTTCCAATGCACGGGGAAAGACATGTGTCTGATTCCAGAAGCTTAACCTTATATTCCAGGTAAGACCTCATTCTCTCTTCATATTTATAATTTGCCGTCAATTTGGCAGATCGTGAAAACACTGATTGGAAATAGGTTTGGAAAGAGTTCCTATTGTCTAGAAGTAGTTAACTCACATTTACAATGATATAAACTTTAGAGTTTGGAATCTTATTTAGCTACCTTAGCCACTCCAGAAAGTAAGTAACATTCAGCATATTTAACACTAAGACAGGACAAAATAACATTTGCTATGACTATGGGAAGGTACTTGATTTTCCATTAGTTTTCCCAACAGCCCTCATTCAGATTATACTCAGGAAGTTTAAAAACAGCCTACTCAAAGTCCTATAGCTATCCTGACTAAACCAGGGTACACAGATATCTTCAGGATATACTGAAGATTATTTGAGAACAAAAATTTCTAACTCATCTTTCTGACTCCTCAAGATATAAATTCCTGATAATGAGTAGACCCTTAAAGTTGGTGGAGGCAAGGATGTAAGAACAAACACAGTGTCAGAAGACAAGACAGGGCATCTGGTGGCTCAGCTAAGTGTCTGCCTTTGGCTCAGGTCATGATCTCAGGGTCCTGGAATGGAGCCCTGCATCGCATCAGGCTCTCTGCTCAGTGGGAAACTTGCATCTCTCTCTTTCCCACTGCCCTCCCCTCCCACCCGCCCCAGGCTTGCTTGCTCTCATTCAATAATCCCTTTAAAAAAAAAAAAAAAAAAAAAAAAAAAAAAAAAAAAAAGGAAGCAAGATAAGATGTGCTGCCGTCATATCACAGGTTCACCCCCACACAACAATGTTTTTCAAAGCAGGTCCCACCTGCACTAGAATTTCCAGAAACTAACTTTGAGTACAACTGCAGCCCACCAACTCCCAACCCCCACCCAATGGCTAAATCAGGATATTTGGAGATGGAGTCTAAGGAATGTGCATTTTTAACATTCTCCCCAAGTGTAAGAAATGTTGCCATATTGAATGTCCTCCTAACCCCCAACTTCAGCAGCATTAATAGTTTTTCCTCTTCTTCACATTGTTGGCAATGTAATAAGAGGCTTGAAAAAATCAGGAGGAGTAGCTCTAACACCCTGTGAGGGAGGCAGAGCGACCTAGTGCTACAAAATCACGATATCTGAATTTTGCCAACACTTTCTTCTATAAGTGGTTTTCTGTTTCTCCATATGTTAACTGCTTAGGGATTATCATTGTCATCTAGAGTTGTGAAGTGTGAAACAATAAAGCAGCAGTCGGGATTTACAGTGCCTCTAACTTACAAGCTCTGAATTCACATAAAAATCCACTGGGTACAACTTGTCTTTTATGAAAGTTGAGCCCAAATAACCTGCAGTAGCAGGAAGAGGAATAAACTTATTGTCAGGGTTTACCCCTTGTGGGCACCATCACATATCAAAATTCATTAATTATGTGGAACCCAGGGATTTCAAACAGAACTTCAAAATTGAAAAGGTCAGATGCATAACATACTTTGGGGAAAAAATAATGGGGACAGATCAGCTGTTGATACATCTTTGCTCACTGCTAATAATGATAACACCAAACACATTTACAGTCCTTTGTAGTGTATAGAAAATACTCTGAACATCTTAATTAACTTCACCTTCCCTAAAATCCTGGGCCAGACCCAGCATACCCTGCATACTTCCATTTATAGGTTCATTTTATCTCTGTGCTGCCTCATTTGAATTCCCTTCCCCCACTAAATTTCTGGAAGGCAGAGACAACATATTCTCTTCTGCATCCTAGCATCTGGCATGGTATCTGACTCATTAAAGAAGGCACTCACAGACACAAGAATCCTTTATTTAAAAAAAAAAAAATACCACACAACTGAGGTTGACAGAGATCAAAAGATATTTATCCTGGAGAGATGACTGGGGAAGGAAGCAAGCAAGAAGTCCTCAAACCTGAGTGGGACTATTGTGTTAAGAAGAGATTAGACTAATTTCACATGACATCACCAGACAAATTAGATGGAGATTAGCAGGAGAGAGATTCCAGCTCATATTAGAAAGAAGTTTCTAACCATGAAAAATACCTAAAACAGAAAATGTATTCCTCAAAAAAGACAGCTGCCCAAAATGTGAAAGTATAGGAGAGACTGCACAAAAAAGGTTTTAAGCAACAGTTAGAGGATCAGCCAAAAAAACCTGTAAAGTTCCATCCAACTACCAGACTCTATGAGTTTATCTTGAGACAGCTTACACAGGCTGGTTATGGAGAGAAAGAGAATGAGACCCTCAGCCTTCTATCACTACTCCCATTGAATGCCTTTAAAGATCATTCAACTCATAGGTTCTGAAACTCAAAAAGCACCCCATCAGGCTAATTCCAGAGCAAGATAGATTTAAGAAAGGACTGATTTATCCTCCTGAATGAAACCAACCAATCAACCAACCATATAATATGTATGTACGTGTGTGTGCACGCACGTGTGTGTGTGTGTGTGTGTGAGAAACAACAGTTTTCAAGACTGGGCATCAGGAAATGAGAGACATTCATCCCTCATGGGTAGGGAACAAGTGAGAAAGGCCCTATAGCTGTGCACAATTGCTGCCTTGAGAGATTTTCTAGACCACAGTACAAAGAGGGAGCACATAGGTGAAGCTTCAGAGATCAGTGTCTAAGGATAGATCAAGATGGCTAGAATTTTTAAGACAGAGTCCTAGAGTGGAAAGAACTGCACAGATGCACAGGGAAAACATCTCACAGGTCTACAGAGAGGCCTCTTGACTAGTCAGCAGAATACTGATAAACACACATGTGAGGATACTAACCAACAGTATGAAAAAGAACTATTCAAGGAGATTAGAGGGAATAGCATCCAATATTCACACAAAGCCACAAAGCCAGAAATACTACGTATTCTCACCAGACACACTAGAAAACCATAACACTCCCTTTGTGTGGTATTCGAAAAGGTTAAGTGAGTCATCTCAGCAGTGTGAAGTAAGATGCTTTAGTTATAAACTAAGCACTACATTGCTCCTCCCCAGCAAGTCTTAAAGGCAATACATAAAAGGCTAAATCCATTTCTATATAATTAAGCTACATCCTAGAACCAAGTAGATGAATTCTTACAGAATAAAAATATTCATTACTCAATATGGTAAAATTCACAATGTCACGCAACCAAAGATTATCAGGCATGCAAAGAAGCAAAAACAAAATAAAACAAAATGTTATCCTTAATAATAAAAACCAACCAGTTAAATCCAAACTGACAGAGATGATAAAATTAGTTGACAAAGGCATTAAAACAATTATAACTATATCCCATATGTTCAAAAGTTTTAAAGACATATATATGCAGATCAGATTCCTAGTGATAAAGCTATAATGTCTGAGATGAAAAATTAACAATAGGAGATACTGCAGGGGAAAAAATTTGTGGAATTGAAAATATAGCAAATCAAAGTATCCAAAAAATGAAACACAGAGAAAAAAAATGAATATAAAAAAACCAAATCAAAAGGAGCATCAGTGAGCTGTGTGACAACCTCAAGTGAGTGTAAGTTCACAATGTTGCAGGTGATGTTAGTTCATGAAGGACAGGAAAGTTTGGTGGTGGCAGAGAAAAGATTTCAAGGACAGCTAAAATTTTTTCTAAACTTTAGGAAAACTATAAAGCCATAAATCCAAGAAGTTCAGTGAACCCTAAATAAGAAACATGAGCCAAAGTAAATCATAATCAAATTGGCCAAAATGAGTAATCAAGGGGTCTTAAAAGAGGAAAAAAACCCTGTGACATAACAGAAGATTAAAGGAATAAAATGTCTGAATGGCAACATAAACAGAAAGCAAAAGACTGTGAAGCAGCATCTTTAAAGTTCTAAAAGAAAAAAAACTGTCAACTAAAAATTCTATGTTCAGTGAAAACAACTTTCAAAAGCTAGGTCAACATAAAGATATTTTCAGACATATGAAAACTGAAATAATTTATTACCACAAGAGCCACACTAGGAAGAAATGTTAAAGAATATTCGAGGAAAAACAAACTGATATCAGAAAGAAATCTGAATCTACATGAAAAATGAAGAGTACAAAAAATGCCACATGGTTAAATATACAATTTTGCCCTTATTAAAATGTATTAAAAAGATAATTGACTGTTTAAACAAAAATAATAACTATGCGCTTTGGGATTATAATACAACTAAAAGTAAAATATATGACAATAATAATATAAAGTCCAAGATGGGAAGAAAGGAAGTATAGTATTGTAACGTATTATACTATACATAAAGTAGTAAATATCACTTGAAGGTAGACCATAAGTTAAAGATCGATATAGTATACCACTTAAAGCAACCACTAAAATAACAAAACAAACACATATGGCCAATAAAACAAGGGAGATAAATTCAAATCATAAAAATGATCCAAAATAGGTAGGAAAAAAAAAAGAGAAGAAAGGACAGATGGAATGAACAGGCAGTAACAAGATGATATATTTAAACTTGAAGATATCAATAAACACATTAAATGTAAATGGTCTAAATACTTTCAGTTAAAAGGTAGAGATGGTCAGATAGGATAAAAGATTTAAGCACAGTAATATTTGCTTATGAGAAACACACTTTAAACATAAGGACACTAATAAGTTAAAAATAAAAGGACAGAAAAATATATGGTAACATAAGTCAAGAAGATACACCATGGTAACACAAAATAATATTTCTGATATTAGAGAACACAGATTTCAGAGAAAAGAATATTTCCAGGGACAGAGAAGGTTATTTCATAATATTAAAGGAATCAACTAATCAAGAGGAGATAATAATCCTAAATATTTATGCACCAATATTACATTCAGATGAATGCAGCAAAAATACATATAAAAACATTAAAAACTGATAAATCTAAAATTAAAGTTGGAGATTTCAATACCCCTTTCTCAGTAATTAGAATAGGTAGGACATCGCTAGGTGTATAGTAGATTTTAACTACCCTGTAACCAACCTGGCCCGGGTAACCTTTAGAGACTCCACCCAACAACAACAAAATACACATTCTTCTCAAGTATACATGTAATACTTCGCAAAACAAATACTGTTGGCCATAAAACAAGTCTCAGTACACTTAAAATGACTGAAGTCAGACAAAGTATATGTTCTAACCACAATGGGATTAAATTAGAAATCAATAACAAAAAGATCTCTGGAAAATCTCCAAACATGTATAAATAAATATTTCACTTCTAAATAGTCATTGGTTAATGAAGAAATCCCAAAACATTAGAAAGTATTTTGAGCTGAATGACAATATGACATTTTAAAATTTGCAGGATTACATTAAAGTGGTTTTAAGAAAAAAATTTATAGTATTAAACAATTACATTAAAAAAGAAAAAAAGGTCTCTATCAATGCCTTTGGACTCCATCTTAAGAAACTGCAAGTGATGCAAATCCAAAGTAAGCAGAAGGAAGAAAATAGTAAAGTCCAAAGCGAAAATCAACAAAATAAAGGACAGAGAAACAATAAAGGAAAGTCAATAAAACCAAAAGTTGACTCTTTGAGAAAAACCAATAAAACTGATAAACTTTTAGTCAGGCTAATCAGGAAAGAAAGAAAGATGACACAGATCACTCATATTAGGATTGAGAGGCAACATGACTACAGATTCTACAAGTTTTAAAGGAATAATAAGTGAAGTTTATCCCAAGCACATAGGGTTATATCAACATTCCAAAAAATCAATCACCATGTTAAGAAACTAAAAAAGGGAGATCATGTGGCCATCTCAATCAATGCCAAACAATAATTTGACAAAATCTAGTATCCACTTCTCATAAACACTCTCAAGAAACTATGAATGTAAAGAATGCCTTCAAAATGAAAAAGGCATCTACAGGTTATATTGTACTCAAACGTGAAAAACAATGCTTTCCCATCCCCCCACACTCCCTATGATCAGGAACAAAGACAGAATGTTCACAAAGATGTTCCTGCTTACCATTTCTATTCAGCACTGTGATAGAAGTTCTAGATAATGAGATATTTATTATCATACAATAAAGCCAGAGAATGAAATAAAAAGTATCCAAATAATGAAGGAAGAAAATAGATGGCACGATTGTATAGAAAATCCAATGTAATTAATTTATAAAAACAAAACAAAACAACCACTATTACTAATAAGTGAGTTTAGCAAGTTATTGCAGGTTGTAAGGTCAAGATACAAAAATCAATTGTTTTATATACTAGAAATGAGGGTGCCTGGGTAGTTCAGTGGGTTGGAGCGTCTGCCTTCGGCTCAGGTCATGATCTCAGGGTCCTGGGATCAAGGCCCGCATCGGGCTCTCTGCTCGGTGGGGAACCTGCTTCCTCCTCTCTCTCTCTCTCTCTCTCTCTCTGCCTCCCTCTCTGCCTACTTGTGATCTTTCTGTCAAATAAATAAATAAAATTTTAAAAAATAAAAAATATATATACTAGAAATGAACAATCAGAAACTGAAATAAAAATACCATTTACCATGACATCAAAATTGTGGTATATATACCCAATGAAATATTACTCAGCTATCAGAAAGGATGAATACTTATCATTTACATCAATATGGATGGAACTGGAGGGATATGCTGTGTGAAATAAGTCAATCAGAGAAGGATAGTTATGATATGGTTTCACACATATGTGGAATATAAGAAACAATGCAGAGGATCATGGGGAAGGGAGGGAAAACTGAATGGGAAGTCATCAGAGAGGAAGACAACCCATAACATTCTAAACTATAGGAAACAAACTGAGGATTGCTGGAGGGGAGGCAGCTGGGGGATGGGATAACTGAGTGACAGATATTAAGGAGGGCACGTGATATGATGAGCACTGGGTGTTATACACAATGATAAATTACTGAACACTACTTCTGAAACTAATGATATACTATATGTTGGCTAACTGAATTTAAATAAAAATAAAATAAAATAAATGGCATCAAAGGGGGACTGGTCCCCTGAGCACCTGACTGGGTGGCTCAGTCAGTTAAGTGTCTACTTTTGGCTTAGGTCATGATCCCAGGGTTCGGGATTAAGCCCCACGTCAAGGCTCCCTGCTCAGCACTCATGCTCTCTCTCTGCCTCAAATAAATAAATAAAATCTTTAAAAATAAAATAAAATAGCATCAAAAATGTAAAATATTTGGAGACAAATCTGACAAAAAGATGTACGAGACCTGTACACTGAAAACTATAACATTGCTAAGAAAAAATTTTAAAGATCTAAACAGATATACTTTGTTCATGGGTCAGAGAACTCAATGTTGCTAAGATCTCTCTTTCCACAAGTGGATATATAGATTCAATGCAATTCCAATCAATATCTTAGCAGCAATTTCATGTGTAGAAACTGACAAACAGATTCTAAAATCCACCCAGAAACATGAAGCACATAAACAATCAAAATGACTTAGAAGAACAAAGTAGCAGAGCTAACATTATCTGATTTCAAGACTTATTACAAAGCTATGGTAATCACGACAGTTTGGTATTTGCATCAGGATAGACAAAGAGATCAATATAACAGAGTAAGAGTCCAGAAATCAATCCAGATATATAGGAAAACTTTTTTTTTTTTTTTACAGAGGTGAGGAGACAATTTAGCGATGAAAGAAAGTTTGCAACCAAGATGCAAGAACAAGTGGATATCCATATACAGAAACACACCAAAAACCTTCAGTCCCAGTATTCTATCACACACAAAAATTAACTCAACCCAATGACAGGTAGATCTAACTCTAATGCCTAAAAGTATGAAACCTTTGAAAGCAAAAAGGACAAAATCTTTGTAACCTCGGCAAATATTATAGGGCAAAAGTTTTTTAGACATGACATCAAAAGCACAAATAATAAAAGGAAAATTTGATGAATTAGATTTTCACCAAAATTAAAGCTTCTACTCTATAAAAACACTGTTATGAAAATGAAAAGTCAAGCCCCGGACTGGGAGAAAATATTCACAAAGCATATATCTAATAAAGGACTTCATAAAAAATTTTCAAAACTCAACAAACCACCAATAAAAATGGGCAAAATATTTGTACATATACATCATCGAAGAACATATAGGAATGGAAAAGAAGCACATGAAAAGACACATGAAAAGATGTTGAACATCATTTGGCATTAGAGAAATACAAATTAAAACCACAACTGAACTCCACTGCAAACTTATTAGACTGGCTAAAATTTAAAAGCCTGCCGTACCAAGTGTTGGTAAGGATGTGGACAACAAGTCACACAGTACCACTGGAACATAAAATAGAATAAGCACTTTGTAAAACTCTTTGGTCGTTTCCTCAAAACTTAAACATGTATCTACTATCTGGCCATCCCTCCCTTTGATTTACCCAAGAGAAAAGAAAAAAAAAGTGGGAAGAAATGTATACTTGACAACTACTGTTTTTCCCTTAAAAAAAAAGATTTTTGAGTATAAAACTTAGTTTGGTATGCTTAAAATCAAGAATTTTTTTTTATTATTTGATTATAGACACCATTTCTCTTCCATACTCCACTACCTACTTCTCTAAATTCTGAGCTATCTCAGTTTGATCTGTGTCTCAGTATTCTTTGAATAAAACTGAAAAATGTCAGCTGTGATACAGATATCTCATAGTAAGAGGAACAGAAAATATAAGAATGATGAATAAAACTAAGGAACAAGAATGTGCTTATTTCTGGTGGCTAAGTAGAAGCACTTTTACCTAAAACCATTGTCATTAAAGCAGTTAAAGGCAACACATTTTTAAGTAGGATTATATCATTGATTCAACTTTAAAAAAGCAGTAACATAAAGTTTTTGTTCTAATCCAGCTATATCTTGTCTAAGTGCAAACACGGTGTTTTAGTGATATATGACCATACGATTTTTAAAAAATTACTTACACTGCTTACACCTGGAGATATGTGACATGACTACTGCTTTATGTTGATAATGTACAATGGAAACTGATAGTTTCAAATAAACATGACTTATATTATTTTAATGGGACTATTTTAGTGAGGTAAATCATAAATACATTTTTCTTTCACTTTAAATAACTTATTTTCTCTAGAAATAAAATATTTACATATTTTATTTTGCTAGACAAGACCATAGAGAAAGTGAGGGAAAACTGAATGGGAAGAAATCAGAGAGGGAGACAAACCATGAGACTATGGACTCAGGGAAAGAAACTAAGGGTTCTAGAAGGGAGAGGGTAGATGGATAGGATAGCCGAGTGTTGGGTATTAAGGAGGGCACATGTTGTGAGAGCACTGGCTGTTATATACAACTAATAAATCATTGAACACCACATCAAAAACTAATGATGTACTATATGTTGGCTAACGAAATATAATAAAAAATACATTTTAAGACAAAAAAAAAAACCCCAAGTTTTTTTCCATAGAACTACTTGTAGATGAATATTCATAGCGGCTTTATATAAAATACCCCCAAACAGGAAGCAACCCAATTATCCATAACAGGTACATATGAAAAAACAAACTGTGGTATATCCATATAATAGAATATACCTGGCAATAAAAAGGAATAAACTATTCATACATGTAAAACTTGAATGTATCTCAAAGTAATTACACTGAATGAAAAAAGTCAGACAAAAAACACATACCAAATAATTGCATTTATATGAAACTCTAGAAAATGCAAATTAATTTACAGTAAGAGAAAGAATAATAGTGGTGGCCTGGGGAGGCAGAGTCACGAGTGGGAGGGAGAGATTACTTAAGGGCTTAAGAAAGCTTTTGGGGTGTAATGAATATGCCTCACTTTCTGGATTTTAATGGTGGTTGATGGACATATTTGATAAGTAGAAACTTATCAAACTGTATACTTTAAATAGGTACAATATTTATATCAACAATACCTCAATAAAGTCAAAAATAAGACATTCTGGCCAAAATTAACAAGTCAGCAAACAACAAGTGTTGGAGAGGCTGCGGAGAAAGGGGAACCATCTTATACTATTGGCGGGAATGTAAACTGGTGCAGCCGCTTTGGAAAACAGTGTGGAGATTCCTTAAAAAATTAAAAATAGAGCTACCCTATGATCCTGCAATTGCACTACTGGGCATTTACCCCAAAGATACAGATGTAGTGAAAAGAAGGGCCATATGTACACCAATGTTCATCGCAGCAATGGCCACAATCGCCAAACTGTGGAAAGAGCCAAGGTGCCCATCAACATATGAATGGATAAAGAAGATGTGGTACATATATACAATGGAATACTACGCCTCCATCAGAAAGGACGAATATCCAACTTTTGTAGCAACATGGACTGGACTGGAAGAGATTATGCTGAGTGAAATAAGCCAAGTAGAGAAGGTCAAGTATCACATGGTTTCACTTACTTGTGGTGCATGAGGGGTAACCTGGAGGACAGAGGGAGAAGGAAAGTAAATGGGAAGCAAGGTAATCAGGGAGAGAAATGACACAACAGAGACTTTGGACACAGAAACAAACTGAGGGACTGGGAGGGATGGGGGTAGAGGGATGGGAGAGCCTGGTGGTGGGTACTGGGGGCACCTATTGCGTGGAGCACTGGGTGTGGGGAATGGGGAATGAATCTTGGAACACTGGAAAAAAAATTAAGTAACAATAAAAAAAATAAGACATTCCTTTGAAGACAAGGAAGCAAGGTGAACGGGCCAAATTCTCAAGTTGTTTCTTCAAATAAAGAAAAACTACTGGGCACCTGGGTGGCTCAGTCATTAAGCGTCTGCCTTTGGCTCAGGTCATGATCTTGGAGACCCCGGATCGAGCCCCACATCAGGCTCTCAGCGGCAAGCCTGCTTCTCCCTCTCTCACTCCCCCTGCCTGTGTTCCCTCTCTAGCTGTGCTTCTGTCAAATAAATAAAATCTTAAAAAAAAAAAAAAGAACGAAAGAAAGAAAGAAAAAATGCTAGTAGTAGTAGTAGTAGTAGTAGTAAGCAGCAACAGCTAATGTTTACTGAGGAATTTCTGTGCTTCAGGTGTCCTCTGAAGCACTTGGCATAAATTAATGCAGTTATTACTTAGGACTACCCTGTTGTTCTACAAAGTAGGTATGACTAATACAGTTCTCAAATGATGACTGGCTTATTCCACTTAGCATAATGTCCTCAAGGCTCATCCATCATCCATGCTATAGCATATGTCAAATTTTCCTTCCTTCTTAAGACTGAAAAGGTTGATATACATATTCTATGTATATCACATTTTGTGTATCCATTCATCTGTGGGTGGACATTTGGGTAGTTCCCACCTTTTGACTACTGTGATTATAGTGCTGTGAACATGGGTATATAAATACCTGTTCAAGTTTTTGCTTTCAGTTCTTTTGGGTATATACCCAGAAATGGAAATGCTGGATCACATGGTAATTCATGCTTAATATTTTGGGAAATAGCCTTAGCCTCTCACTCCTGTATTGTAGTCTACAGACCCAACTTGACACTCCCAGGATTAAAATTCCTTACCAGTTCCTTCACTGACTTTGGGTTAAATTCAGATTCCTCAATACAGCACATCCTTCCCAGACAATTCTGTTCCTCCCCAGAATCCCCATCTCCCGAGAGACTTACTTGCATAAATAGAACCTCTATCAGCACTCCCCTCACTCTGTTCTTAATGGTTTACATTTCTATCTCCCTCATGAGGCTGCAAACCACTTAGTAACAAGATGCACAATTTTATTCCTCTTTGTGTCCCCAATACTCCACCATAGTGCACAGAATGTTGAAGATGTTACATATTTGATACATACTTCTTAAATGAATAAATGCCAGCTTAGCTGTCCAAAGAATAAAAATATTGCTATGCTGGTAAGTAAGCAAAGTAAGAGAGGAGACAGAATACAGGTTAAACGTGTGTGTATTACACACACAGGTTAAATGCATATCACATACATATATATGTAATGACAAACCTTTTTCACATGTAGTACGTGGTCATTCATATGCTGATTCCCCTTTTCAGTCTTAAGCTCCTTAAGATGCATGCCCACATGTAGCTCACAACACCCCCCTCCACTGCACACCCCACCCAAGCAGAGGGAGGGAAATGAGGCCAATGATACACATATATGTCAGATATGTACCAGAAATAGGATAATATCTGGGGCACCTCTCTCTGCTGAGCATCTATGCATGGATTGAGCCTCTGATTTTATGAACAAGCCACACAAGAAATATGCTCTTGCATCTGGGACTAGGAATCTGGTATGGCTTCTTGGTTAAATGTTTAATCAGCTTCTGTTTTATACTCATATACAGACCAAAAATGGCTTCACTGTCTAATAAGATATTAGATATTCTATATGAGCATATAGCTATACCTGAAGGATTATAGATCATGGTTTTCCTGAAACAACAATTCACACTAAAATTAATAACGGTTCTAACTGTACATGCTAGATGACAACTCACGTTTTTTAACTGTCAACGTTCTGGTAAAGAAAAAGGTCATATTTTCCAAAATATGGCCTTGGACCATGCCAGGCAAGGTAAAGACCTCTTTTGCAAGTAAGATGCAAACAAACAAAACAAGCTTCTTCCAAGCCAAATGCATTCTTCGTGGGTCCTAGATGAATAAGCTACGGAAAACATTTCAACCTGCAGAGTCCAGATCACTACTGATCAGCAAAACCTATGGGGTAAACACACTGCCTGCACTAGAAAACAAATAGGATGTTTTGATAGGTATAAGAATCATGGAGGCAGGAAAAAAAACCTGATAAACAGAAATACACCAGGGCTACAGAATCAATTTCTAAACATGGAGAAAATTTACAGCCTTAGGACTCAGAATTAAAGATAATGCAGTGGTGCTGGAATCTGCTCACATAAAAATTTAGAAGACTTGGGGTGCCTGGGTGGCTCAGTTGGTTAAGCGACTGCTTTCGGCTCAGGTCATGATCCTGGAGACCTGGGATCGAGCCCTACATCAGGCTCCCTGCTCGGCGGGAAGCCTGCTTCTCCCTCTCTCAGTCCCTCTGCTTGTGTTCCCTCTCTTGCTGTGTTTCTCGCTATCAAATAAATAAATAAATAAAATCTTTAAAAAAAAAGGAATATATTCCTTAAAAAAATGTAGAAGCCTAAAATTCGGGCGGGGAGGGGAGTTGTTCCAGTAAAATCTAAGATCTATGGTTAAAAAGAACCCCAAATGCACTGCAAATTTCCTTAAACCTGAATCTTGTAATCAGGTTGGATCTGCACAGCCTAATTTCTTAAATGAGGCCATGCAAACAGCCTTTTAAATAATACTTTTAAACTGATCTCCAAAGTGGACCTCCCTGACGTAGCAGATTTGTAGCAGAACAAAGGGCATTTATTATCTGAGCTACATGAGGATAAGTAAAGCAGTCTTTGAAAACCACTGGAGACACCTGACTTTGTGCTCATTTAAATTAGGAATATCATGTTGTATATATTGTTACCTATATACTTGAATAAATTTCTAAGAAAGTCAAGATCTGAGGGTTCCATCCACAAATTCTACATGCTTAAAAGACCAGGTTAGAATATCTTGGACTGGAATTGTTACCTTCTAGAGTTCTTTAAAAAAAAAAAATACTCAAGGTAGAGTTTCTCTAGGAAGAAACATGTGACATGAAAGAGGGCTAACAAGAGTCAAACGCACAATGAATGAAACGTGACAGTCTGTTAAACTGAAGCAAAAGTCAGCACCACTGACCATAAAGCCAAACTCGAGTACCTGTGAAATTACAGAAAAATGAGAAAACCCAGTGAAAAGAAGAAAGGAGTAGATGTGTGATAAGAATGTCAAGAAGCAGCACGGCAAGTGAGGAGAGCAAAGGTGACCATCAGGAAAGAGAAGATGGGTCCAGAATCCGGGACACAGCATTCCTTGCCCATTTCAGATGTCCTGAAGGCAGCACTGAATCACAGGGAATTCCTAATGGAGATGCCCAGAGATGAAGGTTTGCTGAATTCTCTGTGTATACCCTAATATAATGGGAACATCATATATGATATCTACAAGTTTCCAAGAGGACAGCTGTGAAAATACACCTCCTCCAGGTCTCACCCTGCATCTGGGGTTAAATGTTAAAAGTAAATGCATGTGATGAGGGTCTGTGAGATAGTATATCCCACTGAGGTTGCTTAATTATTTATGTTAAACGGACAGCATTGTGCTTTCAGCAGCAAATGGGATAGACATGGGCTGTCTTTTCTATTTTAGAGGTAAGGATTTACAGGTAAATGCTAACAGCTGTAAAATAAATGGCTGGTGCCAGTACAAGTCTCTCCTTCTCTTTTGCTGAAACATATGTATATATGCTTCCAGAAAGTGGAGAATTGCCCACATAGTTGGCGACCGAAATGAAACATTTAAGTTTAATTTGCGCTTCTGTTCCTAAACACACCAAGGTCACTAATCAGAGTGTTCAGCATAAACTCAGCAAAATGCAGAAGATGCAAGTGATCACAGAGAATGCTATAAGGTGCCGCCAGCAGCTGAGGCTTCATCTGCAACTGTCCTCTGATGACACAGCTTTCAAATACACGAAGGACAAGAAACAGCTCTAAAGAAAGAGTCGAGATCTGAGACTGAATGCCCTTAGAGGATACCTAAGATTACCAGCACATTCTTTGTGGCCACAAAAGGCAGACTCAGAACCAAGAGATGAGATCCAGAAGATCTATTTCAGCTCAGCTTCAGGGTATTGCATGATGTGATGGACTAGCTGAGAAAAGCAGTACTATTTAATTTAATTCTCACAACAGTCTAGCGAAATTACAATATGGAATTTGAGGCGCGGAGAGTTAACGGTGTTGCCCAAGGTCATAGAACACACATGCTGCAGTCAGGATCCCATCTACCAGATTCACAAGCCCAGGTTCCCTGTATCACTGTAGGCGGCTCTGGTCTCCAGGTGGATCAAGCAGGAGTTGGCTGACCACTGGTTGGCAGTGCAGGGACTTTGTATGTAAGTGGTGAGATGCAGACATTGCCTAAAAATCCGTTTTTACCTTGAGATACTGTGATTCTCTTAACAAAGCACACTGCTTTCATTTCCTTTCAACACTTAACCATTTTGTTAAAACCCTTCAGCAGCTTTCTCTAGTCTTCTCTAGTCCTTAATGAAGGCTCTCTACTGTGGGAAGCAGGATTCTATTTTTTTCTTCTCATTACTCATTTTAATGGTGTGAGATTAGTATTAAGTATCAGGAAGAGAGAGACTAATGAGGAAGATCTAAGGAATGCGAGCTGCTCATCTATGAGATGTGTGAAGCTGGGAGGAAAATAAAAAGATGCAAATCTTTCTTCGTAAACAAAACTTCCCAATACACATGAAAGAAACCAGAATGAAGACATAAACAGCATGTATTATGTAATTTAACAGAGGAGCAATTAAATGCACTGCAGTCATGTTATGACAGAAATAAGTGACCATAAAAGTTTAACAGGCTAAGAAAAGATAAAAGGAAAATAAAGTAAACTAAGCATTTCTTTAGGAATAGCAGTTGTTCCTGCTGTACTTGGCAGAACCGAGAGGCTGGTGAAATTTGGAGGACAGGAAACTTCCTGAAAAGGTGCTAGAATCACACGCAATGTGGAGGAAGGTTTTAAATTAAAAGAGCATAAAAATAAAAAGAGCATAGAAATATATCCAGGCCTAGCATGCCCTACTAAAAACTTGAACACACATTCTCAGGAAATTGAAGATAATGGATCTAACAGTATAAAAAGAGGTATGATCCTATAGAAAGAGCACAGGTCTGGATCCTGAGACCCGGGATGCAGGCCCTCCAGAGTGTCCCCGAGCGAGTAGTTCAGTTCTCTAGAATAAAAGGCGATAAACTCTCAAATAATACAATTCTAAGCATTCCTTGAAATCTGTCATCTATTATTTTGATCAGTCTTCAGCTCTAGGTCTCAAAAATACTCAAGTCATTCTTAGTAAAATAAACTGGATGAAACTGTCACATTATTTTAACTAATCACCTTCATTTGAAAAGCTAATTTATGATATTGAAATATGATCTTTATCAATTTCCCAATCAGCTGATCTTGAAAGCATTTTAAGTATCTTCATGAAGAGGTTCACGTAGTCTAATTGTTAAAAAATATTTTTATTGATCTTTTCTCCTGAGCCACAAAATCCTTAAAATATTGCACTACCATATTTTCATTTGGTGACAGACTAGAAATTCTGGAAGCACTCAGGCTATCTCTATATTTCATCTGTGTTGAGTCTTCTTTCAAGAGTGTGAGCTCCTGCTAATGTCTGAAGTACACACACCTTGCAGAATTTATCAGAGATTGCTAGGTTGTCATCTGTCATAGTCATAAGCAATTTCTAAGGGCAGGATAAAGCAACCGGCTTCATTCAGGTCAGAGCAAGATCCAGGATTAACAAAAGGATAATCAAGTGACATAACCAGCTGACTGCAAGGCATTAACAGATTCAGAACATTTGGGACACTGCAAGGGGGAAGTGTCTAAATTTAGTTTAATAGGAATTTCTGCAGCACATTCCTTCTTTTTTTAACTTATTTTTTCCTAACATTTCTAAATTCATGAAATGTGCCATATACAAATATATATACATACACATACATATATATAGGCATATATATTTACACTTATGTGGGTATTATTTACCAGAAGATTCATTTTCCTATGCCTTAAACATGATTGTGGATATTAAAGAATTAATTTTTCAGTTGTGATAATGGTATTTTAATGTGTTTTTTTCTTAAAAGATTGAGAGAGAGAAAGAGAGAGAGAGAGAGAGCGAGAGAGGGAATACAAGCAGGGGGAGTGGGAAAGGGAGAAGCAGGCTTCCAGCTGAGTAGGGAGCCTGATGGAGGGCTCCATCCCAGGACCCTGGGATCATGACCTGAGCCAAAGCCAGATGCTTAATGACTGAGCCACCCAGGTGCCCCAGTGTGTTTTTCTTAATGGTCTTTTACACACACACACACACACACATTTTGGGTAAGATGGTATGATAGCAAAAATTATCTTCAAAATAAGTAAGATTAGCTATGAGTTAATAATGCTTGAAATCAGAGGATGGGCAAATGAGGGTTCACTGTTTCTTTCTTTTCTATACTTTTAAAATTTTTCCATGACTCTGTTTACAGTGTTTTTTTATTGCCATGTACCATGATTTCTTTTTATGTAGGTACATATATTGATTCTTCTATAGATTCTGGGTTTAAAGTCATAATTAGAAGGGCTTTCACCAAACCACATTTATTTTTTAAATCCCTCCATGCCTTCCCCTAGTCTTTTTATGGTTTCTTTTATTAGTATCTAAATATTTACACCAATTGGAATTTATCCTGGTATAATATATGCTCTGTGGGTCCAAACTTTTTCTAAGAGAGCTACCCATTTGTTCCAACATCAATTATTGAATCATATATCCTGTCTTGACTGTTTTGAAATGCCACCTGGATCTCATATTACATTCCCACATGTACTGTATCTATGGATTCATTATTATTGAATACTGATCTGTATCTTTCATCCCCAAATACTGAAGATTTTTAAATGTGTTTAATATTTGTCAGGCCTAGTTCTTCCTTATGGTTCTTCCTTATATATTCCTTGGCTGTACTTGGTTATGCCTCCATATAATCTGTGAAAACCTTATTTTGTTAAAAAGAGTATTTTTTATGATTATCATACTGCATTTATAGCTTAACTCAGTAAAAACTGATACTTTTATGATGCTGAGTCTTCTCATCCAAAAAAGAACATGAAAAGATTTTCTATTTCATCTTCTGGGAAGACTTTTACTATTTTTTTTAATTTTTATAAAATAAACATTCCTAAGCATTGTCTTTTTTTTGATGCTACTGCAAAGATCTTTTCTTCTACTATATCTTTTAACTGTTATTTGTTTATATCAATGTAAGCTATATTTACATAATCTATTTCTGCATGTTAAAATAAGTGTGCTAATTGTCATGTTTTTCAAATTGATTGCTTAAACTTTTCTAGGTGTACAACATACCTGATAAGAGTCATGATTTTACTGACTCTTCCAAAATACTGGACTATCCTTTTTCCTTGTATTGGTGACTTTAATGTGAACATTTTAATGTTTTGGCATAATGTTAATTTTTGGTACTTAGGCAGATTGAGAACATATTAATCAATTACTATTAAGAATTACTATAATCAATGAATACAGAATTAAGTCAAATGCCTTTAGCTCTTATGGAAATAATAGTATATGACTCCTTAACCTGATATGTTTAAATGTATTGGCAACTTTCCAGATAGTAAGCCAACATTGCTGATCTGGAATAAGCCTAATTTGATTTCCTACCCCACCTCCCAACATTTTGTTATTTTAAAAACTTGAAAAATACAGATTATCCATATACTTATCTTAATTTTTAAATTACCAGATTTCCCTATGTGCCATACACACACACACCTCTCTCACAGTTATTTTTACTTAACCTCGTGAAAGCAAATTACAACTTCATGACATTTTATCCTCAAATATTTCATTATGCACCTCTTAAGGATATTGTCTCAAATGCTATATACTGATACCATACTTTTAAAAAATAACAATTTCTAATATCATCTAATATTTTATCCTTATCCTTAACTGTCCTTAAAACATCTTTTTTTTAAGATTTTTATTTATTTATTTGACAGAGAGAGAGAACACAAGTAGGCAGAGAGGCAGGCAGAGAGAGAGAGAGAGGAAGAAGCAGGCTCCCCGCCGAGCAGAGAGCTGGATGCGGGCCTCGATCGATCCCAGGACCCTGAGATCATGACCTGAGCTGAGGGCAGAGAGTTTTACCCACTGAACCACCCAGGTGCCCCCTTAAAACATCTTTTAAACTTACTGTTCCAGATCCAATCAGGGTGTGTGCATGACATTTGGTTGTTAATCTTTCTAGTTTTCTATTTCTGAAGTGTTTCCCCAACCTATTTCCATGACACTGTTTTTTTAACAGACCAGACCAATTGCTTGAGAATGTTCCACACTTCAAATTCATCTAATTATTTGTTGATAATGCTATTCGACTTGTGCCTCTATATTGCTGAAACCTCAAAGTTAGACACAAAGGCTTACTTAGACCTAGGTTAACTATTTTTCTGAAGACTGCTTCCTAGGCAGTTATGTGGGCCTCCTATTACATCACATCAGGAGGCATACAAGGTCAGGCTGTCACACAATACTGATGGTTAGTTTGGTTACAGTGCTGGCCTCCCCTATAAAGATACATTTCTACCTTTTCAATTAACAAGAACTGTGCGGGCTAACACCCTGGCACATGAAAATATACTAATGGCTTTAGCTTCCTTTTTTTTTTTTTTAAGATTTTATTTATTTGACAGAGAGAGAAAGAGAGCAAGTGCATAAGCACAGGCAATGGCAAGAACTCCCCTTTGAACAGGGAGCCCAATGTGGGACTTGAACCCAGGACCCTGGGATCATGACCTGAGTCAAACGCAGACACTTAACCGAGTGAACCACTCAGACACCCCTGGCTTTAGCATCCTTTAGCAGCCATTTTCAGAACCAACTTTTTCTCACTGGAGGCTACCAAATTGTGATATTTTTTTGACCATTCCTTATACATTAACTGGGCATCATTCTTCCATAAAAAAGAAAAACAAAACAAAAAATTCCAGCCATTTGTTCCATTTATTGATTTTTACCCTCAATTTAATTTTGTCCGATAGTAGGTTCAAATCTCTATTTTGTTTGTTTTTTGGATTTGGGGTGTTTTTGTTGTTTGTTTAGGTCTGCCTCTCTGTGGTATACCATTGCAGATGGAATCAGGCTAAGATGAAGTCATTCTAGATGAGGATATGCCTTTAATCTAATATGATTGGTGTTCTTATAAGAAGAAAAAAACACAGAGACAGACCACAGGGAAAATTCCACATGATGATAGAGGTAGAGACTGGAGTGATATGTCAATGAAACAAGACACACCACGGATTGCCAGCAACGCAGGAAGTTAGGAGAAACGTAAAAGTCCCCCTAGAGCCTTTGAAGGAACATGGCCCTTCCAACACCTTGATTTTGGACTTCCCATCTCTAGAACTATAAAAGAATAAGTTTGTTTTAAGCCACTTAGTTTGTGATAATTTGTTACAACAGCCCTAGGATACACATAGGTTTGGTCTTAATTCTCTCACATTGTAGGTAATATTTTGTTTTTAAGCTTTTGCTTTTGTTTTTTTTGTTTTGTGTGTGGGGGTTGTTTTGTTTTGTTTTACATTTGGCTTTTTTGCTTTGCATTGTCAGGATATACATATGTGTAATTTTCAAGGTTATTATTTGAGTTCTGTATTTAGGAAAGGGTGACTCACTTCCAAGTTCTCCTCTCGAAGAGCAGATAAAAGTCAAGTCCTATTTTCACTCCCACCTCCTACCATCCCCCACACCCCCACTTCTCCCTGGACTGCTGAGGTCTTCTGTTCCTTCTTCATTTTGGGTCCCTGATATTTCCTTTATTGTCTGGGTAGCTCTGTTATTCTTAAAACATATACCTGCTATATTTTACCCAGCATTTCCACGTATTTTGTAGCAAGAATTATTTTCAATTTTTCTAGTCTGTCTTATTTCTTTGGGAAGATTCTATGCAGACTTCCATGTAGAGACTATTCATTCAGACCCCTGAGGGAGTATTCCTTGCTGGACTGGTATCTCCATTTTCATTGCCCTTTGCTCTGCTTCTGTGAGCCCCCTTCAAAGTGAGAAGTTATGGAATGACAGGAGGTTACATCTCATTCTACACACAAGGCAAGAAGGTCCAAACTGAAATGACTTGTCCAGGGTCAAGCACACTCCATTTTAGCATAATGAGATAGAGCCAAAAGCTCCACCCGCATCTTTAAGGCAGGCCTTTGAGATGAATTCATCTGCCACTCTGCTTGATATGGTTCTAATATTAAAAACCATGGGTATAACATCTTTATACCACATGTTTAAGTCCTTAGAGCTTGATTCAAAATATCAGAGTAAGTGTTCGCTTTAGTCTGCAGAACATCTAGGAAACCATATGGCCTTATTGCTGACAAGATTTTAACGTGGGCCTTTGTAATATTTAGGAAACCCCTCAAATTAATCATCATAAGCACAGGGTATAGGAAATATTCCAAAAAAGAAGGGTAAAATAAAGGAAAACACGAAATTTTTGGAATGGCAAGTAAATCTGGCTGAAGAACAAAGGGTAGACAATAATTGGTTACTGTCACATAAACAAGAAAGACAGAATCTGTTATTAGTATTGGCTAACCTAACCTAACCTAACCTAACCCAGCCATTAGGAAACCACAGAAAAAGGGGGCCAAGAGAGAGCTTCAACTGCTTTAGGGGTCTGTTGAGTTTTCAGCTTACAACTAGGCTTTAGGACACTGTTATAGGAAATTTTAACTGGGAGTTTCTGACTTCAAATGTATTCAACTGGTAAACCATATGTATATAGAGGAACAATAAAAGGGTCAAAAACGCTCAGGAGGCTGAGACAGACCCAGCCCTTTCTTCAGACGTGAGAGAATGTGAGAACAGTCCATCCTCTGAATCCAAATGGGTTGACATGACCCATTCAAAACAAATTTATTTTTTTAAAAGAAAAACAGTAAATCCCTAGCAGATGGATCCTGAACATAGAGAGAAACTTGAGTTCTTTAGAGATAATTTTGTCTGTGTGTGGCCGTATGTTCTTCCCCAGAGACTGTGGTAGCCAGAACTATTTTCCCCTTTCACAGAGATCACCAGCAAGTGTGACAGTGCAGGACACTGTCCTGTGCTCTCACTGGGAGAATAGATTAATGCCTCTATTGTGGAATGCCAATTTCCAGCATGTGTGACAACGGAACAGGTCCTCCTTTTGACCCAGCAATGTGACTCCTGGGTGTGAAATCTAAAAAACCAATAGAATAGAGCATTCATCATGAAATAATTATAACAAATACCAAAAATGACCTAAATGTTTACCATTAAATGAACTCAATATATGATGGCGCATGTCATCAATGAAATTCTATATAACTCCGAAAACGGTTGAAGCATTGACCCAGCGGGGGTGCCCTTATTCGAAAGGCCCCATGGTCTTCGCTGGGAGCTTAAGGTCATGAGGCTTCACAATAACATATGCAAGCACTGCTGGACAGCCAGCAAGTGGGACTAGTGTTCAATCCGACAGGATGCTAAGGGGCAGGAACAGCAGCAGGAGACAGATGGATACCAAGCTCTTTCTTGCTTGAGGGCTGATCTCAGTGAATTTCCTCTTCGGACTGAAGACTGTGGAGTAAGGGAGACAGAAGGACATTCCTGGACGATGATACTGAAATGTCTTTCAGTCTGAAAAGTATGTATTTCAGTAGATTTTTATTTAGTTTGGAGAAATATAGATGTGACCACTTGTTTTCTTCACCTTGAATGTTAAGAAACAATTTGTGCTGGTTGCAGAGGTTTAATAATATCTACCAAATGACTGACAGTGAATCAATCATAGTTATTTATATGGAAATATTTCAGTGAATTTTAGTTTTTTTTCCTCCCTGCCCTTCTGTATTTTTTCTTTCTTTTTTTTTTAACAATTTGCATACACTATACCTTTAAGAAAAGCACAAAAACTAAAAACTAAAAGGAAAAAATGATGAAATAGCCTAGCTTCCCTTCAAGGTCAGAAACATCTTTCACTATACTTATGACTTACACAAAACAGGAACTCAAAGTACAATTTAGTCTAACTCCTCTACATATATGGAAACAAAGCCAAGGAGTCTGTTAAATAACCTGCCAACTGTAATTTTATCCATAAAGTTTAATTTTTTACTTTCTTCTCTTCTCAGTTATATATTATGTATCAACTTTTTTTTTCTTTTCTTTTTTAAAGATTTTATTTATTTGACAAAGAGAAACATAGCCAGGGAGGGAACACTAGCAGGGGGAGTGAGAGAGGGAGAAGCAGGCTTCTCACCGAGGAGGGAGCCCGATGTGGGGCTCGATCCTGGGTCTCCAGGGTCATGACCGGAGCCAAAGGCAGTTGCTTAACCCACTGAGCCACCCAGGTGCCCCAATTATGTATCAACTTTGATGAAATTTTACTTCTTGATACTATGTCCTATTTCCTTAGTTTATGTAGATCTGGGATTCACAACTATTTCAATACAAACATATTCAGAGATTTTTTTTAAATAATAAAAAAAATTTCCCAGGACTTTTTCCTGGTTCTTACCCCATCATAACGGCTCTCCAGATCTCCTTCTCTCTCCCTTTCTCTTGTTCACATACACAAAACTGTGAGCACAATTTTTTTAATTCTCCTAGAACTATAAACCATAAAGGTTCTTCAATAATTACACTGCTTTCCCCACGTTACCCCATATATATTGTCCAGTATTCTAACTTAACAGTTAGTAACCCCAAGACCCTGGTTTCTCTGTCCAACACATAAAGAGATACAGAACACAAGGAAGAGGTTGCCTTTCAATCTAATTCCATTTCTGTATGGACCAAAAACACGCTGGTTTAAAAAAAGTTCAAAAATGCCACCAGCTGCATTTTTTTACTTTCTAGGAGCTACTGAATACAGAGAAGTTCAGGCATTTACATAATCCAGAATTCAGAGCAGATCTGGAAAGCTATGGCTTGGATTGTTTTATGAGCCAGAAATTCAGAGTCAGAAGGCACCTTATTTCATTTTTTTTTAAGACTGATTTACTTGAGGGGGGAGGGGCCAAGGGAAAGGGAGAAAGAATCTCAAGCAGATTCCCCACTGAGCACAGAGCCTGACACAGGGCTCCATCTCAGGACCCAGAGATCATGACCTGAGCCAAAACCAGGAGTCAGATGCTTAACCGACTGAGCCACCCAGGAACCCACAGAGTCAGAAGGCACCCTGTTTTAGACAAGACAACAGGAATCCAGAGAGTTTAAGGTGTGAAGCAAATCCATCAGTAAACAGCTTTATCTGGAACTGAGTCCAAGTCTCCAACTCTTCCTATCCAAGATTCTGTTAGAGCACATGGTAGTCAGTTTTGAATTCTTCCAGGATCCTCTACAAGGTACCTGGTCAAATATATTTAGGGCTGACAACAGAATCCTGCAAGAGCAGCTATAAGACAAGATCATAGTTGAGTAACAGTAAGCACATGGGCAAAGAGAAAGCAGAATGGATATGGCTTTCATTTTTTTTTAAGATTTTATTTATTTGAGAGAGAGAGAGTGCACACACACATGCACAAGCAGAGGGAGGGGCAGAGGGAGAAGCAGACTCCCTACTGAGTTGGGAGCCTGACTAGGGACTTGATCCCAGGACTCCAGGATGATGATATAAGCCAAAGGCAGACATTTAACCAACTGAGCCACCCATGCACCCCTGGATATGCTTTTAAATACTAACGGCCCATTTCCAGGTGTGGAGACTCAATGCCAACCTGGTATAACTTCTTCCTTTTAGCCAATACCATGAGCAAATGAGAAAACAAGAAGAATGTAGGAAAAGCAACCCAGGCCACACAATCAGGAGACCTGGGTTACACCTCTGGCAGTTTCTGTATCTACAAAAGTGTGGGATAGTGACCAACCTTCTTGGTCCATTCCAAGTTCAGTAGTCTAGAAAGCTGTTTGGGAGGCAATGATGGGGATTCATTAACAAAGTCACTAACAGTAATTAAGCACCAGGAGATGTCCAGTGAAGCTGCTAATCGGGGAATTATTTATGCCAGACGATTAGAAATGTTGCTCTGAATTCCTCAGGTCAGACTGAGAACACAAGAGCAGGAATTGGCTATTACTGATTGGAGCTTATGTGAAAAACGTCTGAGGAGGAGCCCCAGCTGAAGTGGAAAGCCAACTACAAACAGGTAAGAGAACAGACTGTCTGTACAGCTGTCTGCAATGTGCCTGCCCAGCCCAGGGGACCCACATCCCACCCGGCCTCTCCAGTACCTGTGGGGGGCGCTTGACCTGAGGAGGAATGATCAGCCTGGGCCAGCATCACAGATCTCACAATGGACTTAGTTTACCTCCTAAGTATTCAGCCCTTCTTCCCTCTATCTGTGTGTTTTTTT
The DNA here is from genome assembly GCA_004023965.1 of Spilogale gracilis. NCBI lineage: Eukaryota > Metazoa > Chordata > Mammalia > Carnivora > Mephitidae > Spilogale > Spilogale gracilis. Next base: position 202,449 of record PITA01000958.1, read on the forward strand.
TTTTTAAGATTTTATTTATTTATTTGACAGAGAGAAACACAGCCAGAGAGGGAACACAAGCAAGGGGAGTGAGAAAGGGAGAAGCAGGCTTCCCACCGAGCAGGCAGCCCGATGCAGGGCTCGATCCCCGGTCTCCGGGATCATGACCTGAGCCGAAGGCAGTCGCTTAACCAACTGAGCCACCCAGGCGCCCCTATATGTGTTTTTAAATCAAGTTTTATATCTGTAAGAGACACTTAGTCTTCTAAAATCACCCTAAAATGAGCACAAGTCCAAGAAAATGAAGGAAGAGGGCCATGGCAACCCTGGGCAAGGATGCATGGAGGTCAGTTTGAGTTTTAGCCTCCACACAAAAGATGTGAGGAGTAAGAAGCGCCAAAAAGAGCAGATGAGGACCCATATCCCTGAGAGGCAAGTGCCATACAAACAAGTAGCCTTTCTCTTTGGTTTTGTTTACAGAACTGCTTTTTTCATAGCCAGTTAAACATACATCTGAAATCATTATTAGAAAGCATAAATGTAACGGCAATTTGTAGTTAAAATATACTTTGAGTTACAAAGCCAGCTTTTTAAATGAGGTCATCTATTTATTTGGGGGGGTATCTTCTTCTTTCCAGTAAATGGGCCTCCCCAAGTCCTCAAACTACCCCTGCTTATAACAACAGAATGAAAGGGATTTGGGGGTTACAGAGCACCTTCACTGAAGAGAAAGGGGTCATGGGAGTCATCTTAGAACAACGGAGACAGTAACTAACACAGCCTGGATTCCAATTAGCAGGCCTGCCCATCCTGGTCCAGTGATCACCACACACCCTCCCCCAGTCTGTCAAGATGCCTTTTATACATGTAACATCAATACCGAAGGCCTCTTCTACTTACTAAGGTCAGATCTAGGAAATAACCCCAATACTCCCTATCAATTACTTCAGAAAATATAACTGTTCTCCAATTTCAGAGCCCTTGAGAATTATTTTTTTTCATGTTTCCCTTAAAAAAAAAAGTTGTAGAGAGTTTTCTTTGCTTGTTCCTGCCAAGAAGAAATCCACTCCTAGCTCTCCGCACAGAGGCACCCTGACTAAAAGAGAACCTGTGATTCTATAACTGCCATTCACCCCACCGCCACCACCTGGAGCCCACAGAGAAGGCTTTTCACAGAGAAGGTCAGAAGGCTCCAGGGGAGCACACAGAGAGTTCAGATACCTCCTGGTTGGTTATGGAAAGTTTCCATCTGCAGGAGTACATAGAGACCCAAGCAATCACATTTTTTTTTTTTTACTTCGGTGACGTGATACCAAAAACCTTACTAACTCAGTGATAATCATCCAGTTACTCCTTATGTGTGCAGAGGGGAGGAGCTAGGTAAAATTCCCAGCCTTCTGGAAACAAAAAGCTCCGCTATTTGCTGACCCCTCAGGCATCTAATCTACTGTGCATCAAGCAAAAACATCCTCATGGGGTCCCTGAATTCCTCTTCCATCCTTCACCAGGTGCCTGTCATCCTAAGAAGGCAGAAGTACAGCTTATTTTGAAAAAATGGAAAGATCTTGGTAAGATGGTGAGCTAAGAGATGTTACTGAACATTCTAGAATTTTCATCCTCTGAATAAAGCCAGAGGAGAGAAAAGGAAGACATTTCTTATTAACTCTATGTTTTCTAATTATTTTCATCCTCTGTATTCCCTCTGGTAATCTTTGCAGTGCCTGTTTCTCCTATAGCCATCTCTAAGTTTTTCTATCTTTTCTGAATTATTTATTGAATTTACAGTGCTTTTGAATTTTTATTGGATTTTTTTGAAATTCAACATCATGGCTGCTGTGACAGATGTTACCAAAGTGCTGCCTACCAAAAAAAAACAAACAAACAAAACCAAAAACCAAAACCAAAAAACCATCTCAGTCTTTAAGCCCTTACTTGCAAAAATTTTAGTAGGCTCTATGAATATACAATTTGGCATTTAACCTAGTTATTTTAATACCTCAGAGCAACACCTCAGGGAAATCATTATCCCATTTTTTCTGACGCACAAAAATCTGAAAAGAACACTCTCACTTCATCTAGAGGTGGATATTTTCATTTCTATCTGTCACACACTAATAACAGTCACACCCTCAAATATTTGTTTTTTTTTCCTCTTTTGGCTTCAGCTCTACTCTCTCAGTTGACAGAAAGAAAAATAAAGGTGATATTTTAGAAATTGAATTCTGAAGGTTAAATGACAGTCAGTACCTAGGAGCTAGTATAGACATGCCATGCTTAATATACAACAAATCCAAGATTGTGGTATAAAAAAGCAACAGTTGCTTTTAGAATCAAACAGTCAATAAATTCTCCAGAGAGGGTGCCTGGGTGGCTCAGTGGGTTAAAGCCTCTGCCTTCAGCTCAGGTCATGATCTCAGGGTCCTGGGATCGAGGCCCACATCGGGCTCTCTGCTTGGCAGGGAGCCGGTTTCCTCTGCTCTCTCTGCCTGCCTCTCTGCCTACTTGTGATCTCTCTCTCTGTCAAATAAATTAAAAGGGACTGATGTTTTCTTATTAGCATAAAAAATGGGCAATCGATACCAGACTCTTGGTACATTCCAAGATCTATTTCTGTCTCCAATTTCTTTAACCAGGATTGTTCCTTTCTGAGGGTTTCCAGCTAGCAAAAAGAGAAAACAACTACCAATGAAAATATTGAAAAGTGGTATAGAAATGAGTAAAAGTAGTAAAATAAAACCCAGCATATACTTTGTATAAATCTAGACCATTAATAAACTTCTTAAACTTCTATTATACATTCGATAATAAACTGTCAACAGAAATGAAATTATTACCATGATTCCAACCAAGACACAGGTAGTAAACATTATTCCAAATATACTAATAATGTTCAGTGTCTATCCTGAGAGCAAAATGAGACCCTCTTCCACCAGTAACTTTTCCATGCAATCCATTCATTGTGTGCTCGATTCGTCCGATGAGAACACATCAAGTCTTCAATGACTTCAATTTAGCTCTTGTAAAAAAATATTTAGAGAGAAATTAATACTATGACCAAGTGTGATTTATCATAGCTATGCAAGGTTGATTCAACATTCAAAAATCAATTCATGTGACCCATCACATCAACAGGCTAAAGAAAAAAAAAATCTACTTGATCTTTTCAATCAATGCAGAAAAAGACATATGACAAAATGTTACACCTACACAATGAAAACTCAGCAGACTACCAATAGAGGAAGATTTCCTCAACTGGATAAAGCTCATATACAAAAACCTATAGTTAATATCATACTTAATGATTAGAAACTAGAAGTTTTTCCATTAATATTAGGTACAAAGCAAGGATGTCCTCACTCACCACTCCTTTCAACACTGCAAAGGAAGTCCTAGCTGATAAAATAAGAAAAGAAAGAGTATAGACATTGGGAAGAGATAATCCTGTCTTTGTTTGCAAATGACATGATTGTCTATAAAGAAAATCCTAAAGAAATAACAAAGAAACTCCTGTAATTGATAAGTAATTACAGGAAGATTGCAGGATGCAAGGTTAATACAGAAAAAATCAATCACTTTCCTATAAACCAGCAATGACTAAATGGAATTTGAAATTAAAAGCACAACACAAATTATGTTAGCACCCAAAATTTGGTATAAGATCTGGAAAACTATAAAACTCTGAAAAAGAAACCAAAGAACAACAAAACACATGGAAAGAGTCCATGTCTCTGGACAGGAAGACATAGCATTACCAAAATATCTGTTATTTCCAATTTGGTGTATAGATTCTGCAAAATCCAGTCAATATACCAGCAACTTATTTTGTGAATATTCTAAAGTTTATATGAAGAGGCAAAAGACCCAGAATAGCTAACACAACATTGAGGGAGAAGAACAAAGTCAGAGGACTAATACCTACTCAACTTGAAGACTTATTACAAAGCTACAATTGTCAGCAGTGTGGTAGGGTGAAATAATGAACAGATCAATGGAACAGAAGAGAGTACCCAGAAACAGACTCACATAAACACAGTTAACTAATCTTTCACAAAAGAGAAAGCCAATAAAATAGAGAAAAGATGGTTTTTCAACAGATGCTGATGGAACAACTGGCCATCCACATGCAAAAAAAGAAAAGGAAAGGAAAGAAAAGAAAAAGAAAAGAAAAGAAAGAAAGGAAAGAAGGGAAGGGAAGGAAAGAAGAAAAGAAACCAGATACAGACCTTACACCCTTCACAAATACTAATTCAAAATGAATAATAGTCCTGAATGTAAAATGCAAAACCATAAAATTCCTAGAAGATTCCACAGGAGAAAATCTAGACAACCATGAGTATGGCAATGATTTTTATTTTAGATACAACACTCAAGGCAAGATCCATGAAAGAAATAACTGATAAGCTGGATTTCACTAAAATTTTTAAATTCTGTTCTGTGAAAGACATTGTCAAGAAAATGAAAAGAGAAGCTACAGACTGGGAGGAAATCATTGCAAAAGACATATCTGATAAATGAATGTCATCCAAAACATACAAAGAACTCTTAACATTCAACAATAAGAAAACTAACAGCTTGATTTAAAAATGGCCCCAAAACCTTAACAGATAACTCACTAAAGAAGATATATAGATAGCAAATAAGCATTTGAAAAGACGCTTCACATCAAATGTCCTCAGAGAAATGCAAATTAAAACAAGGTACTAATACACACCTATTAAGAGTGACCAAAATAGGGAAATGCTGACAACATCAAAATCTGGCAAAAATGTGCAGCAACAGGAATCTCACTCACTGGTGGTAAGAACGCAAAATGGCACTCTGGAGAGGACGGCTGGCACTTTCTGATGCTACTAACCACACTCTTACCATGCGATTCAGGAGTCACACGCCTTGGTATTTACCCAAGGGAACTGGTGACTTAAACTTACGTCCAAATACAAAGTATGTTTATGGCAACTTTATTCATAATTTCCCAGACCTGAAAGCAACCAAGATGTCCTTGAATGGATAAACAAACCATGTACATAAAGAACATTATTCAGTGATAAATGGAATGAAGCAAGCAAGCCATGAAAAGAGGAACCTTAAATGCACATTACCATGCGAAAGAAGCCAACTGGAACAGGCTAAATACTACTTGATTCCAAGTATATGATATTCTGGAAAAGACAAAGCTACAGAGACAATACAAAGATCAGTGGTTGTAGGGTGCCTGGTTAGCTCAGTCAGTTAAGCATTCAACTCTTGATTTTGGCTCAGGTCATGATCTTAGGGATGTGAAATCAAGCCCCATGTCAGGATCTACACTGGGCATAGAACCTGCTTAAGATTTTCTCTCTCCCTGCACCTCCCCAACCCCCACCTCCATACCCCACTCTCACACTCACTCTCTCCCACTCTCTCTAAAAAAAAAAAAAAAAAAAAAATCAGTGGTTGTTAGAGGTTGGGATGGGGGAGGAGTTATGAAGGGGTGGAGAACAGAACTTTTAGAGCAATGGAAATACTCAGGATGATACCATAATAATGAATACATATTATTATACACTTGTCCAAACCCACAGAATGTGAAATACCAAGAGTAAATTATAATGTAAGCTATGGATTTGGGGTGATTAAGATGTGTCAATGTAAGATGTTACAATCAGTTGTAACAGATGTACCACTCTGGTGGGGGATGACATTGGGAGAGGCTGTGAGTATATAAAGACGGGGGTGTATGTGAACTCTCTGTACTTTCTGCTGAATTCTTTTGTGAACCTAAAGTTACTCTAAAAAATAAATCTATTTAAAAAGGAAAAAATGCCCAAAAGTATATAGTGAAATATTTCCTGTTCATCTCTGCCTCCAACAGTCCTTGTTTCCCTCACCTAATAGTTACAAGCTATCACATTTGTTTTTTGGATATTTGTCTTTTCTTTTTAAGTAGGTTCCATGCCCAGCATGGGGCTTGAACTCATGACCATGAGATCAAGACCTGAGCTGAGCTCCAGAGTTGGATGCTTAACCGACTGAGCCACCCAGGAGTTTCCTGTGCAGGGTTTCCTTCAGCAAAATAAGCACATAAGAATCAGCATATACGGGGCACCTGAGTGGCTCAGTTGTTAAGTGTCTGCATTCAGCTCAGGTCATGATCCTAGGGTCCTGGGATCAAGCCCCGCGCCAGGCTCCCTGCTCCCTGCTCAGCGGGAAGCCTGCTTCTCCCTCTCCCACTCTCCCTGCTTGTATTCCCTCTCTCGCTGTCTCTCAAATAAATAAATACAATCTTAAAAAAAAAAGAATCAGCATACACTATTCCCATTGCTTACATAAAAACTATCAAAATGAGTGTTCTTGCTTTCCTCCATATCAATATATTGCAAGCCCTCTCTGTTTTAACAACTGCCCACTCCACTAAAGATGTACCATCCATTAATGTATCCACTATTAATATATACATCTACCCGATTTCTTTCTAATACTTTGCCATTTCTAAAATGTAACTTTGCACATGGTATTTCACATATAATTAAGTATGCCTCACAAATATAATCTCAGAAACTGGCTACACTTAAAATTTAGACAGATACTTTAAATTAGGGCATTTCTTCTGATGGCTGAAATAAGCAACTCTGCAGTACAGACTCACAGAATATTGGGCAATTTACTTGCGGTATGTAATTTTTTGTAATACTTGTCAAAAGCATTCAGTCATTAATTTTAAAGTCCAAATCAAATACTGACAAGACGAAGAAGAATACTCCATGGGAAAAAGGGTCTAAATAGCAGTCAAGAATGTGGAAATCTACAATCCATATTGTTACTGGAAAAGTACAAGTTTCTATATTTAATCAAACCAACTAAGTTGGTGTAAAATCTTCTGAAACTCATCGGAATAGCATTGAAAGTATAGATACCTCAATTCCCCTCGATTTTGTCTGAAAGCAAGAGCAGCAAATTAAAGAGAAAGCTACTCCACTTTACTTGTAGATTTTTTAAAAAATATTATCATGTTTTGGGGCACCTGGGTGGCTCAGTTGGTTAAGCAACTGCTTTCAGCTCAGGTCATGATCCCGGAGACCCGGGATCGAGCCCCACATCGGGCTTCCTGCTCAGCGGGAGGCCTGCTTCTCCCAATCTCAGTCCCTCTGCTTGTGTTCCCTCTCTCGCTGTGTTTCTCTCTGTCAAATAAATAAAATCTTTAAAAAAAAAAAAAAATATTATCATGTTTCATAGGTTCAACTCAGTGCTTTGGGTTTTACATGCTGGAATTATAAGCAAACAAACTGAAGACCAGGCTTAATACGCTATGAACTCTGATGAAAACCAGTTAATAGGAACTCATTTATACAGGGACTCAATTGTAAACCACCACCAAAAAGAAAAGTCATGAGAAGTATACTAAGTACTCACATTTTTCTAAGTAATGTGCTAATAACCAGTTTTTATTATCTGTCAAAGAGGTAAACAAAACACGTTTCTAATGTTTTTATTGAGAAGAGTGGTAGTATTATTTTCATTAATAAGGTAAAGTACAAGTTGACTTAGAATTAGGAAGGAATTAAAAGGGCAATTTAGGTTCTAAAGGAAGAGTCAAAACTGGCCCAATGTTATAAAGCAACAGCTAGGACAGAGAATGAAGAGCCACCAGGAAAGTACCCGGATACAGTGCCACTGGCAAAAAGCTTAGCAGTTCACCGCTCTACTGAACGAAATGTTTGCATAACAATTACCATCAAGGTGCAAAACTATTGGGGAAGAGTAAGTCTCCTGAGGTCTAAGGGTTTTGTTTTCTTCAGGGCATGTGCTCAGCACCCAAAAGAGTTTACCTGGTACACAACCAGGAGCTCGAACCATAACCACTGAACGAAACACAGTCTTCTTAGAATACTGACGTTGCCCACTAGAGCACCTTAGCAGATCTCTGACCATAAGCATTCTTCACACAGCCCCAAATTATATTTCTGTGTTCTTCACCAGAACTTCATCGTATCAGTGCCCAGTCAATGCAACAGTACATCTAAACAATTTATACTAAAATGCAAAGGACTACCAGCAAAGCCTTATCCCTACATACACAAATAAGGATATTCACAAATCCTAAATATAAATGCAAAAGCTGGTATTTCAGGTAATTAAGAAGAAACTCAGATGGTGGGAAAGAAAAGGCCTATTTTGACTTGCTCTACTTTGTCCTAAAGAAAATGGGTTGTAAACAAGACTGTTTAAGCTCTAGATCTATTTCACCATAAGTCACCAGGAGACACTTTATCATTCATTAAATAAGGAAAGAAGAACTGAGAGATGTGGCAGAAGGAAATGGAATTTGGCTCTTTTAGTAAAGGTATGAGCAGAGAGGAAATTACTTTCTTTTAAAGGTTAAATATGCTGTCTACATACATATGCAGAATTCCATGAGAAATTAAGAACTGATACCATGAGAAAATCATCTGGGAAAGGAATTAGCTGAACAGAATCTAGGGCCTTGCCACAACCATAATTTCCTGATTTAACAAATGCAGTTAAGTACAAATGAACCAGCTTTTCACAACATCAGAATTATTCTAAACCAACTTTGGCATGTAGCAGTCATAAAAATAGTCTTAAAGCACAGAAATTGCTTTAACTACACATTCTTCTAAAGGATCACTTAAGGAAACATTCTCTAAAACTCCTGGATCCTAAGAGTATGGAAAACATAGTATTTAAGGTTACTGAAACTCTGGAATGAGGCTCCTCCAGAAAGTCTTTGCAAAGTAGACAAGATAAATGCATAGAAATCTTAAATCATTTGGTCCTTATCCTTTTGGAAATCTAAAAAAATAATAATAATAATAACTAGTTACTTCTTCGCAGAGTAAGGTGAAAACAAAAATACAAACATTACAAATGAAATGACAGAAAATCTAGCATGTAGCCCCCCCCCCCCCCCGACAGATCCATCATTAACTGTAAATGAGAATGCTAAGACTCTGGTTATGCAGAAGTCCCACTATGTAAAACAAGCCCCTTTCTTCACAGAAGGAGCTTATTTAAAAGTGTATTTGCCACCGCTTTGAGAGCTTTGGAGGCTATGACACAGGGTCTCTTTACTTCTAACCCATCACTATCATTGCCATTCATTCATGAAAGCTCTGCCAGGTGGACTCTAGATTAAGCTTCATGAATAAATGCTTTGGCTTTCCATAAGTATAATGATTCACATTATATGAGGGCTGTGTGTTTGCACTGTAAGTTGTCTGATGTCTTGGGATTTTATTCATCTAGGTATCCCCAGTACCTGGAACTTTGCCTGTCATTCCCGATAAACCTGAGAGGCTGGGAAAGAAGTGGAGAGGGAATCAATCCCCCATGAGGCAGAACGCCTCATGCAAGCCACAGTGCACTTCCATAATGTTGTGCTTCCTTTCCAGATAGTGCCCTCACACCTGTCTTGGGCTTTGTCTGACCTCACAATCCTCATAACCACAATTATTGGGCAAGATGTGATGGCAACTGCAAGATTTCTACACCAGGGCCTTGGTAAGATATTATGAGCAATGTCTCCGATTCTAAAGAGTATATATGATGCAGGGAAAACTTAGACCAAAGTCAAACATGTCAAAATCAAGGGAGCTGAAGCATGGAGAAATTAGGAGGGTGGTAGGAAGGCAGAGGATTCCTAAAGCAGAAAAGGTTGTATCCAACTTGTTATGCAGTACCTGAGGCAGCCCATTGAACTATGTTACAAGCAGTTACAGGACAGATGCAAAGCAGACATGAATATTCATCCCATAAATGACTCTTGTGTAGTAATGTCCTGGCACACACAGAGCTACATTCTGCCAGGGCAAGGAGATAAATCAGAGATAGCAATTGCAACAGGGTACCAATCCAAAAGAGAAACAATGTTTCATTCATACAAAACCATAATATATAGAACAGAACAATAATTATGAGAAGCACAGAGAATATAGTGCAAGCATTAGAAGAAAGAATTTGAGAATTCTTTCATCAACCCTATATTCACTTGGTGCCTACCTACTATGTACCAATGGCTGGCCTGGTTGTCATAGATGCAGGAGTAAACATGACCAACTAAGTCCCTGACCTGACCCTAAGTTCTAGTGGGCTAGATAGAAACTTTAAAAATAAATAAATAAATTTCAGGAAATGCTGAGTGCCATGAGGTAAAAGAAGCAGATTTTGAGGTTACAGACCACAGCTGATACAATTTTAAATAGGATGATCTGGAAAGACCTAACAAGGCAGTATTGCCAAAAGACCAGAATGAAATGAACAGTACATGTGAAGATCCAGAAGGAATCAGCCAAGAAATGGCCAGTGACTTCCTCTATGACAGGAAATCTTAACATGTTGAAAGAACACCAAGAGGCAGTATAGCTGGAGCAATGCCAAGGAGGGAACTGCTGAGATATGAAACTGGAGAACTGGAAAAAGGGCCAGGTCACTTGGGGCCTTGTAGACTGTGGTGAAGGTACTCTGTAAGAGAGGACATGTGCAGGGCTTCAACATGTTCCTATCTCCTGTTATCAACATGTTATCTGAGTATAGTATATTTGTTAACATTCACGAGCCAATATTGATATATTACCTTAAGTGCAAAGTTTATTCAGATTTCCCTCCTTTTTAGCCTCTTGAGCTTTTTCTGTTCCAGGAGCCAATCCAGGTATGATGCAAGTTTTCATGTCCCCTTAGGTTCCTCTATGACAGTTTCTCAGACTTTTCTTTGGTTTTGATGCAACAGAGTGTTTTAAGGATTACTGGTTAGGAATATTACAGGGTGCTCCTCTACTGAAATTTTTCTGATCTTTGCTCATGATTAGACTGGGACTATGGGCTTAATACAGAGGTAAAGTGCGATTTTCATTATATCATGTCAAGGGTACATGCCTGGTATAACTTATTACTGCTGATGTTGGCCCTGGCTCAAGTAGTGTTCGCCAGGTTTCCCAAGTATAAAGTTACTCTTTGCCCCAGAACTCCTTTTCCACACTACAGTCTTTGGAGGGATCCTCCATGAGCAGTCCACACTTGAATGAGGAATTATATGTCCTCACCTTTAGGGCAGAGTGCATAAATTATTTGGAATTCTCCTGGATGGAGTATTTGTCTCTTCTCTACCATTGATTAATTTATTCAATCATTTAGTTATATCAGTATGGAACCATGAATATTTATTTAACTTGGGTTATGGCATTCAGGAGCTCTGTGCCCTTGCCCTAGATGAGGTAGGAGAAGCAACTTCTTACTCTCTGGCACTGAAAACCACTCCAGGCTCATTTCATGTGTTTCCTGATGCAGGCCTAGAATCAGCCATTTCTTCAAGGTGTCCTCGTTCCTCTTACTGGAGAATGGTAGTAGAAATCAGATCTAAGCACTAGATGTACTCATGATCTCTGGAATATTTTAAAACTGGGTCTTCCTATTTTTTCTTATCATTTCCACCCCATACTAAAATTCCTCATCTGTCCCTGTATGTTGTTTACTTTCTTCTTGAGAACCTATAACATACTGAACACTGCTATTTTATTTTATATTTCTGTTTGTTTCCAACTCACATCAAGTCTAAATTTTTTTATTGCTTTCCTTACTTTTAGACATACAGGCTCACAAATTTTTTTAATTGAGGTATAGCTGATATATAACATTAGTTTCAGGTGTATAACATAAGGATTTGGTATTTGCATATACTGTGAATGATCACCATAGTAAGACTAATTAACATCCATCACCATAGTTACAATTTTTTTTCTTCTGATGAGGACTTTCAAGATCTCTCTTAGTAACTTTTAAATAGGGAACACAGTATTATTAGCTACAGTCATCATGCTGCACATTATATTCCCATGATTTAATATTTTATAATTGGAAGTGTGTACCTTTTGATCTCATTCATCCATTCTCCCATCTACCCAATCACTGCCTCTAGCAACCATCAGTCTGTTCTCTGTATCTATGAACTTCATTTGTTGATGTTTTTTAATTCCACATATAAATGGGATCAAACAGTATTTGTCTTTCTCTGACTTATCTCATGTAGAATAATGTCCCTCAAGGCTGATTCATGGGATCTGTCCATTTTTTAAATTTTACTGTTTTTTTAATTTTATTATGTTTTTATTTTAATTCTAGTGTAGTTAACATAGAGTGTTATATCTGTTTCGGTTGTACAATATCATGATTCAACAATTCTATACATTACTCAGTGCTCATCATGATAAATTTACTCTTCAATCCCCATACCTATTGCACCCATCCCTCTACTTACCTTCCTTCCGGTAACCATCAGTTTGTTCTGCATAGTTAAGAGTCTGTTTCATAGTTGGTCTCTCTCTTTCTTTTTATCCTTTGTTCATGTTTTGTTTCTTAAATTCCACTTATGAATGAAATCATATGGTATTTCTCCTTTTCTGATTGACTTAGCATTATACTCTCTAGCTCCATCTTATGTTGTAGCAAATGGCAAAATTTCATTATTTTTATAGCTAAGTAATATTTCAGTATGTGTGTGTGAGAGAGAGAGAGAGAGAGATCTTTATACATTCATCTATCAATGGACACTTAGGTTGCTTCCATGTCTTGGTAATTATAAATAATGCCACAATAAACACAGAGATATATATAATTTTTTGAAATAGTACTTTCATTTTCTTTGGATAAATATTTAGCAGTAGAATTACTGGATCATATGATAATTATATTGTCAGTTTTTTGAGGACTCTCCATACTGTTGACCGCAGTGGCTACAACAATTTGCATTCCCACCAACAGTGACTAACAGTTCCTTTTTCTCCATATCCTCAGCAACACTTGTTATTTCTTGTGTTTTTTATTTTGGCCATTCTGACAAATGTCAGGTAACATTTTACTGTAGTTCTGATTTGCATATACGTGATGATTAATGATGTTAAAGCATCTTTTCATGTGTCTATTGGTCATCTGTATGTCTGGCATTTCCTATTTGTTCATTATTTGGTCCTTGAAGGTTATATATATGTTTCCAGGAAATTTCTCATTTCTTCTAAGTTGCTGAATTCATTGGCATACAGTCGTTCATAGTAATCTCTTACAATCTTTTATATTTCTGTGGCATCAGTTGTATCATGTCTTTCATTTCTGATTTTATTTACTTGCATCCTCTCTTTTTTTTTAGTGTGTCTAGCTAAAGGTTTGTCACTTTTGTTTATCCTTTCAAAGAACCAACTCTTAGTTTCATTGATTTTTGTCTATTTTTTTTTTTAGTCTCTATTTCATTTATTTCAGCTTCAATCTTTGTTATTTTCTTCCTTTGACTAACTTTGGGCTTCATTCTTTCTTCTTTCTCTAGTTCCTTGAGATATAAAGTTAGGTTGTTCATTTCAGATTTTTTTTCTTTTGTTTCTTGAGGTAGGAATTTATCACTATGAACTTTCCTCTTAGAACTGCTTTTGTTGCAACCCATAAGTTTTTGTAGGTTGTATTTCCATATTCATTTGTCTCAAGGTATTTTATTTCTTCCTTAATTTTTTCATTGTCTTACTTATTATTCAATAATATGTTTAATGTCTACATCTTTGCAAATTTTCCAGTTTTCTTCTTTTAATTGGTAACTAGGTTCATTCCATTGTAGTTGGAAAAGATGACTGATATAATTTCAACCTTCTTAAATTTACTAAGATGTGTTTTGTGGCCTAACATATGCTCTATACTGGAGAATATTCCATGTGCACTTCAGAAGAATTTGTGTTCTGCCACTTTTGGACAAGATGTTCTGTATATATCTGATAAGTCCATCTGGTCTGATGTGTCATTTAAAACTGATGTTTCCATAGTAATCAAAAACACTGCCAACAAGCAAAAGTCCAGGACCAAATGGCTTTACAGACGAATTCCACCAAATATTTAAAGAAGAGTTGATACCTATTTCTCAAACTATTCCACAAAATAGAAAAGGAAAGAAAACTTCCAAATTCATTATATCAGGCCAGAATTACCTGCATACCAAAACAAGACAAAGATGCCACTAAAAAAGATAACTATAGGCCAATACCCCGGGATGAACACAAATACAGAACTTCTTAATAAAATACTAGCAAATCTGATCTGACAATACATTAAAAAAATAATTCAGCATGATCAAGCTTCCAAGGATGGTTCAATACTCACAAATCAAACATGATACATCACATTGAAAAACAAAGGATAAGAACCATATGACCATTTCAAAAGATGAAGAAAAAGCATTTGTCAAAGTACGTCCATCCATGATAAAAACCCTCAAGAAAGTAGACTTAGAGGGAATATACTGAACCTAATAAAGACCATCTATGAAAAATGCACAGCTACTATTATCCTCAATGGGGAAAAACTGAGACCTTTTCCTCTATGGTCAGGAATAAGACAGGGATGTCCACCCTCACCACTTTTATTCAGCATAGTACTGGAAGTCCCAGCCACAGCAATCAGACAATGAAAAGAAATAAAAAACGTCCAAATCAGCTAGGAAGAACTTAAACCTTCACTTTTTGTAGATGACATGATAATATATAGAGAAAACCTGAAAGATGTCACCAAAAGACAGCTAGAACAAATTTGGTAAAGTAGCAGGATACAAAGTCAATGTACAGAAGTCTGTTGCATTTCTATACACCAATAAGCAGCAGAAGGAGAAAGTAAGAAAAGAATCCCATTTACAATTCCACCCAAAATAATAAGATACACAGGAATTAACTTAATCCAAAGAGGCGGAAGACCGGTACTCTGAAAACTATAAAACACTGATGAAAGATGACACCAAAAAATGGAAAAACATTCCATGCTCATGGATTACAATAATATTTACAGGGGTGTCTGTGTGGCTCAGTCGTTAAGCCTCTGCCTTTGGCTCTGGTCATGATTCCAGGGTCCCAGGATTGAGCCTTGCACTGGGCTCCCTGCTCAGCAGCTCTCCCGCTCCCCTTGCTTATGTTCCCTCTCTTGCTGTTTCTCTGTCAAATAAATAAAATATTTAAAAAAAAGAATATTTGTTAAAATGTCTATATTACCCAAAGTAATCAACACATTTAAGGTAGTTCCTATCAAAATATCGAAGGTATTTTTCACAGAACTAGGACATTCTAAAATCTGTATGGAACCAAAGAAGAGCCTGAAGAGCCACAGAAATCTTGAAAAAGAGAAACAGAACTGGAGATATCACAATTCCAGACTTCAAGTTATATTAGAAAGCTGTAGTAATCAAAACAGTATTGTATTAGCACAAAAATAAACACCCAGATCAGCAGAACAGAAAAGAAAGCCCAGAAATTACCCTATAATTATATAGTCAATTAATATTTGATAAAGGTGGCAAGAGTATGCGATGGGAAAAAGAAAGTCTCTTCAACAAACTGTACTGGGAAAAACTGGACAGCTACAGGTAAAACAATGAAACCGGAACACTTCCTTAACACCATGCACAAAAATAAACTCAACATGAAACAAGGACCTAAATGTGAGACCTAAAACCATAGAAATCCTAGAAGACAATGTAGGCAGTAATCTCTCTGACATCAGCCATAGCTTTTCTAGATATGTTTCCCGAGGCAAGGGAAATAAAAGCAAAATTAAACTACTGGGAGTACATCAAAATAAAAAGTTTCTGTATAGCAAAGGAAACAATCAGCAAAACTAAAAGGCAACCTACAGAATGGGAAAAGACTTTGCAACTGACATATTTGATAAAGGGTTAGTACCAAAAATATATAAAGCACTTAAAAAACTCAGTACCTCGGGTGGTAGCTCAGTTGGTTAAGCGACTGCCTTTGGCTCAGGTCATGATCCTGGAGACCCGGGATCGAGTCCCACATCCGACTCCCTGCTCAGCGGGAAGCCTGCTTCTCCCGCTCTCACTCCCCCTGCTGTGTTCCCTCTCTGGCTGTGTTTCTCTGTTTCTCTCTGTCAAATAAATAAAATCTTTAAAAAAATTTTTTAAAAATTAAAAAAAAAAACCTCAGCACCTCAAAAACCAAATCCAATTAAAAATGTGCAGAATACATGAATAGACATTTTTCCAAAGAAGACATACAAATGCCAACAAACATATGAAAAGATGTTCAGCCTCACTTATCATCAGGGAAATGCAAATCAAAACCACAATGAGATATCACCTCACCCCTGTCAGAATGGCTAAAATCCACAAGAAACAACAGCTGTTGGCAAGAATGTGGAGAAAAAGGAGCACCTGTGCACTACTGGTTGGAATGCAAACTGGGGCAGCCACTCAGAAAAATAGTAGGAAGATGGGGTGCCTGGGTAGCTCAGTTGTTAAGTGTCTGCCTTCGGTTCAGGTCATGATCAAGCCCA
The DNA here is from genome assembly GCA_004023965.1 of Spilogale gracilis. NCBI lineage: Eukaryota > Metazoa > Chordata > Mammalia > Carnivora > Mephitidae > Spilogale > Spilogale gracilis. The sequence continues at coordinate 218,727 of PITA01000958.1, forward strand.
GCATCAGGCTCTTTGCTCTGCGGAAAGTCTGCTTCTACCTCTCCCATTCCCCCTGCTTGTGTTCCCTCTCTCGCTAACTATGTCTCTCTCTGTCAAATAAATAAATAAATAGAATTAAAAAAAAAAAAAAGAAGGGAAAGAAGAAAAACAGGAAGTTCCTCAAAAAATTAAAAACATAGGGGCGCCTGGGTGGCTCAGTTGGTTGGGTGACTGCCGGCTCAGGTCATGATCCCGGAGATCCGGGATCGAGCCCCATATCGGGCTCCCTGCTCGGCAGAAAGCCTGCTTCTCCCTCTCTCACTCCTCCTTCTTGTGTTCCCTCTCTCGCTGTGTTTCTCTCTGTCAAATAAATAAATAAAAATCTTTAAAAAATGAAAAAATTTAAAAAAATTAAAAAAAATTAAAAACGTAACTACCCTATGGGTCCACCAATGGCACTACTCGGTATCTACCCAAAGAATACAAAATACTAATTCAAAAGGATACATGCACCCCAATGTTTATAGCAGTATTATTTACAATATCCAGATTATGGAAACAGCCCAAATATCCATTAATACATAAATGGATAAAGATGTGCACCCAAACATATACATACCATGAAATACTCAGCCATAAAAAAGAATGAAATCTTGCTATTTGCAACATGGATGCAGCTAGAGTATGATTTCACTCATATGTAGAGTTTAAGAAACAAAACAAATGAGTAAGTGGAAAAAAAAGAAAGCGAGGAGCAAACCAAGAAACAGACTTAACTGGAGAGAGAACATGGCTACCAGAGGGGAAGTAAGCAAGGGTATGGGTTAAATAAGAGATAGGGATTAAGGATTATACCAGTTTTGTTAAGCACTGGGCGATGTATGAAAGGGATGAATCACTTTTGCTCACCTGAAACTAATATAACACTGTATGTGAACTAACTGTAATTTAAATGAAAACTTGAATTTTTTTTAAAAAAACCTGATGTTTCCTTATTTATTTTTGATCTGGATGATCTACCCATTGATGTAAGTGGGTATTAAATTCTCCTGTTACTGCACTGCTGTCTATTTCCCATTAGGTCTGTTAATATTTGCTTCATATATTTAGATGCTCCTATATTAGGTATATAAATAATTACAAATGTTTTATATTCTCTTTTGGATTGACCCCTTTATCATTATGCTCTTTGTCTCTTATTATAGTCCTTGTTTTAAAGACTATTTTATCTGATATAAGTATAGCTACTCCAGATTTCTTTTGGCTTCCATTTGTATGGGACATCTTTTTCCATCCTTCACTTTCAGACTGTTTATATTCTTATACCTGAACTGAGTCTCCTGGAGGCAGCATACAGTTGGGTCTTGTCTTTTTCATTCATTCAGCTACCCTATGTCTTTTGACTGGAGAATTTAGTCCATTTACATTTAAAGTAATTACTAATTGGTATGTATTTATTGCCCTTATGTTCATTGTTTTCTGGCTGTTTGTATCCTCTGTTCCTTCTTGTTTTGCCTTCTTCCTTTGTGGTTTGATAACTTTCTTTTAGTGTTATCCTTAGATTCCTTTCAAAAACACCTTTTGTGTTTCTACTATAGGTTTTCCTTTGTGGTTACCATGAGGCTTACATTTAATGATGACAGTTATTTTAAATTCTCTGATGTTATAACATCTGGGTGGAATCTGTGTCTAGTTCTATTGTTTCTTTGCTTTTCCTGGCTTCTTTGTGTGTCTCAGTAATTGCTGGATAAAAGCCAGGCATCTGTGAGAACAGGAGATATAGAAGTAAATATAGTATTTATGCCTGGAAATGATCATGTCTCTGCTTTCCTAGCATTTGTGTGTGGGGAGATAATTCAGTCAACACAGGAGATGAGACTGCATATGGGTTTTATTGTTACTATGGTTGCCCTCTGTCCATTATAGGCTTCATAGGGCTCTACTGTTATCTTGTACTTAAGGTGGGGCTGGTTGGCCAGATAATTTTTTTCACTATCTGCTGTACCTTTACTTTCAATCTTCCCTTTGTGCCTGCATCTCAGAGAGGGTCTTTCCCCATATTCTTCCCCTTTCCCAGCAGTAGACTGTCAGTTGTAACTCAGTTCTTGTGAAACTGGTGTGTGCACGTGTGGGTTTAAGAAGACATTCTTTTGCTCTAGCTTAGCCTCAGTCTCAGGTAGGATTTGTATGTCTGATGCTAGGGTCTTCACAGTAATCTTGTTCTTCTTCCCCCAATGTTAGAGGTTCTAATTGTCCAATTGGAAAATATTTTCCTGCCCCTCCTCAGGGGGTGTGGTGGAGGGGTTTTTCCTGTGCCAACGCCCCAGCTAAAATAGATCTTCATCTGTTCTCTGAGGCTACAAGTTTCCCTACCCTTCCCCCCAGGAGTTTAAGACTTTCTTTCCATCATAAGAATAGATAATGGAGAAGCTTTTCTAGCCTGCCTTGCATTTGGTTGCTATTTACCTCCTCCAGGGCCTGGTCCACAATACTGGCTTTTTTCATTCAGTTGACCTGCCCCCAATTTTTCCCATGAGCACCTGGTGTTGTCTGTGGAGAAAAGCCTGTAAGGAAATACAAATTCTCTTTGCATCTGCCACTCCCATGCTAGCATACATTCAGCTCTTAGCACTTTTTAAAGAAAATTTCAGGGTAATTCTTCTTACCAATTTATATAGTATCCAGCATTTCCCTAGATAAAGAACCATCTTGTCCCAACTCAATTTAGAGAAGCGTGACTTTTGTTAGATTTCAGGATACTTGTGACTTAAATTCTATGATGGATTTAAAAAACAGTTATGATTTTGTGGACTAGCTGGATTTTCACTGCTGTAAGCACAGGGCCAATACTCTTTCCAGCTTCCTACATCCTAGCAGAACCTCATTCTTATGGGTTTTCATTTTAATTTATTAATAGGAAAGTTTCTGGCACTTCGACCACACAAATGCACCTGTATCATGTCAGCTTGCTAACTAGAATTATGTTGACAAGTACTTAGGACTCTAGTTAAAATGCTACCTCTTAGAACTCATCTTAACCAAATGAGTTTTGCAAAGAAGAAACATATCTCCCATTTGATACCAGATCTCTCACTTCAGAGTCAACAGACCTCCTAGAGACACACCCATGCATCATAGGAAAGCCGAAAGCAGATATAGAAACATGCTTGTATTTTTTCCGATACGTTGGAAGAGGACACACAATGGGAATAAAGAAAAATAGAATAACAACAACAAAAAAAGACAAGAATTAGTAATATCACAAGGATGCCACTCACCATTCCTATAGTACAGGCTTCTAATCCTGTACTAATTATACTAGGACATTGTTTTTAACACTTAGCTTCCTCTTTGGTTCTATGCTTAAGAGGAATACAGCATAGTCTAAAAATGATTTGTGGTACTTTCCATCATAAGTCTCTACCCTTTTTTCCCTAGTACTGTCACTTTTAGATTCCTTCAAAGTTTGTGGAGGAAAGAATGGCTAAGAGATTTGGTATGACTTGTGTGAAAAAATAATTCGTTCACTTAACACATTAAGGAAAGCACTGTAGACCCCCAAATAAATACTTGGGGGAAAGTTATGAACTGCTAAAAACTTCCAACTGATATTTCAAAGCATTCACTAGAACAATCAATACTAAACTATCACCTTCACAATGTTGGAGCACTGCATTACTGGAGATTTATCTAATCCATGTTGTATGTATAAAGGTCAAACAAAAGCCAAAACAAGATAATTCTGTAAATACGAACATGGGAATCATCAAAACAAGATAACAACAGATTCCAGCGTTTGCACAAATGTGCAGAGATGTATCTTTTCAGGGGGAAAAAAAAGTTTTTTTTAATCTTCACAGAGAATAAGAGTATAAATGCGGGTTCTTTTAAGACAGAAGTTCATGTTCACCCCGGCAGAAACCTGTAAGCCCACAGGAATGACAGAAAGCAAATAAGGACCAGGGAGACCCTCTCTGAATGCTTACTTTGGAAAACTGGCCTCTGACCCCTCTGGGCAGCCCTGGAGCTGCGGGCGCCCCCATCAGTCTCTGGGAAGGAACTGAGACAGAAGAGCTAAGATACTTGGCACATAGGGTGGAAATACCAAGAAGAGAAGAAACAGGGAGGCAGAAGTACAAAAAAAGAAAAGGGATAGGAAAAATTAAAAAGGACAGAAATGAAATCAGGGAAGATTGAAAAATCAATTAGGGAAGCATCTGTTAGGTCTCTGGCCTTCTGAAACACAGCCTATTGATTCGATGGTCCCATGAACTCTCAACTTTCAGAGGACAAACCTGAGCTATGAAACCTATAGGGTGATGATGTGGGAAAGTGTCACTTTGAAAGACACACAGTTATATATTAAGGAAGAAAATGTCATGAGATCTGTGATACAGTTTTCAAATTTTTGGCAAAAAAATCCTCCCCATTCTAGAGGCATATTTCTATAGTAAAGTCAGGCAAAGGAGGCAAACGAGGGTGGGGAGCACCAAGTGGGGGTGTGGAGCACCAGAGACTAAGATCAGGAATTAAGATTAACAGCAGGGTTTATGTTTTCCAGAGAGAACACAGGGCAAAGTAAACTGAAATGTATTTCTCCCTGTTCTTCTAACTAAAGCTTTGGCCTTTTCTCTCTACAGCTCCCTTTCGTTACACACACAGCTTCCAAGTACTCTGGGAAAAGCCATCCATGAAACACATCCAATATGCAAATAAGAGCTTTAGGATTTTTACTGGGTTTTACTGGTCATCCATGAAGAAAATCTAATATGCAAATAAAAGCTTTAGGATTCTTAGCAGGATATTACTGACAATAAATAACAGTACCAAAAACCATGTCTGCATCTTTAAAACACTTTTACCTACTCTTCCCTCTCTTGTGACAAAGAATTTTGAAGTTCCAGGAAAAAGATGACCTGTGTACAACTTAAAGAACTCTGTAATTAGCTCATTCTTCCCAAATAGATACTGTGATTACCTAGATGCTTATAATCTTCACATGCAGGGATACATCCTTAGCTTTAAAAGCAATCCCCAAATTATGACTGAAAACTAAATTTGCAAGGCAGAGTGCTTGAAACTTAGAATTCATTCTCCTTTTAAAACAAGGTCATAAATGTGCCCATCAACAGATGAATGGATAAAGAAGATGTGGTACATATATACAATGGAATACTATGCCTCCATCAGAAAGGATGAATATCCAACTTTTGTAGCAACATGGACTGGACTGGAAGAGATTATGCTGAGTGAAATAAGCCAAGAAGAGAAAGTCAAGTATCGCATGGTCTCACTTACTTGCGGTGCATGAGGGGTA